>VSMD01001195.1:0-20938 GCA_008750895.1 Mirza zaza | reverse complement strand
GAAAATGTAAGTCCCTTGCCCAAGGACAAGCAGTCTAGTAGATCTGTGTGAGAATCTGAATCCCAGTTCTTCTATTCATTCATTCATTTCTTCAACAAATGAGTGCTTACTGTATACCAGGTGCTGGTGAAGTTACTGGGGATACATATGACAGGGAACAAAAAGACAAAATGGTCTTTGCCCTCCTGAAGCTTACCTTCTAGTTTCAGGAAGACAAAATAAACAACCAAACAGGCCAACAGAAAGTGTGTCAGGTGTTGTAGATGCTATGGAGAAAAAGAAAGCAGGGTAAGGCAGGTAGAGACTCCTAGTGATGGTGTGGGGGAAATGCTATTTTAAATAAGGCAGTCAAGGAAGACCTCTTGGATAAGATTCCTTTGATCAGAGATCTGAGGGGAATGAAGAAGCAAGTTACACAAGATATTGTAAGAAGAATATTCCAGGCTAAAGAAATAGCAGGTGTAGATGCCAGAGGCAGGAATGTGCTTGGTGTGTTAGGACCAGCATCCAGGAGTTGAGGACTGCTGAAGGGGAGTGAATAACAGGGAAGTAGGAGAGGGGGTCAGAGAGGTGGGTGTGGGAGGAGTTTATCATGTAGGGTCTCAAAGGCTGGTATAAAGACTTTGGCTTTTTCTCTAAGAAGGAAGCCACCAGAAGAAGCTTTTGACCTAAGGAAAGACATGATCCAACATCCATTTTTTTTATTTATTTATTTATTTATTGATTGATTGATTGATTGATTGATTGATTGAGACAGAGTCTCACTCTGTTGCCCAGGCTAGAGTGTCGTGGTGTCAGCCTAGCTCACAGCAACCTCAAACTCTTGGGCTTAAGCAATCCTTCTGCCTCAGCCTCCCAAGTAGTTGGACTACAGGCATGTGCCACCATGCCCAGCTAATTTTTTCTATATATATTTTTAGCTGCCAATTAATTTCTTTCTATTTTTAGTAGAGATTGGGTCTCACTTTTGCTCAGGCTGGTTTCGAACTCCTGACCTTTAGCAATCCACTTGGCTCGGCCTCCCAGAGTGCTAGGATTATAGGCGTGAGCCACCACGCCAGGCCCCAGCTAATTTTTTGTATATATTTTAATTATTTTATTTTTTTTTGTTTGTTTTTTGTTTTTTGAGACAGAGTCTCACTGAGTTGCCCAGGCTAGAGTGTCGTGTCGTCAGCCTAGCTCACAGCAACCTCAAACTCCTGGGCTCAAGCCATCCTTCTGTCTCAGCCTCCTGAGTAGCTGAGACTACAGGCATGCGCTACCATGCCCGGTTAATTTTTTCTATATATTTTTAGTTGGCCAATTAATTTTGTTTCCATCTTAAGTAGAGACGGAGTCTTGCTCTTGCTCAGGCTGGTTTTGAACTGACCTCGAGTGATCTGCCCTCCTTGGCCTCCCCGACCTCCATTTTAAAAGCACCATTCTGGCTACTGTGTTGAGAACAAACTGTGGGGCAGGAGAGAAAAATGAAGAAGGCAAGAGCAGAAACTCTCTTGTATCTTATTCCTGTTTGCTTATCTATCTTCTCCTTAAAAGCTTGTTTATAGATCACTTAACTGGCTTTTCCTGGTTGAAACAGAGTCCATAGGTCACTGTTTGATGTGTTTCATCCCATCAGAAATAAGGAGAGCAACCAGACTAGAGTTCTTTATATCCCTATCTATAGAATTCTTTTCCCCCCAGGATAATCATATACACTCTGGGAGGCCGAGGTGGGAGGACTGCCTGAGCTCAGGAGTTCAAGACCAGCCTGAGCAAAAGCAAGATCCAGTCTCTAAAAAAAAAAAAAAAAATCATATACAAATAAGACATAATAACTATGTCATTGGCCTGTATTATGGAGAGTTTAGTGTTTGTATGAGATCTTCATTCCCATCTCCTGAAACAGGATTGCATAAGTCTAGATTTGAAGTCTTGCTAGACTCTAGAGGCCCCAGCCACACACCAGAACCTGAGGAGCTGGTAGGAGCGTCCCTCAGCCCCGGAGCATGAGCTCGCTTTCACCACAGCGGGTTCCTCTGCTCATCTAAGAAATGGAGTGGGAAAAGCTCCTCCCACTGCCCAGGGTATGTTTGGTTAAACAAAACAAAATGAATCAGGTGTTTTTTTAAAAAAATGATAGGATCCTGACTCGAGCTCACAGTGTCAGACATATACCCTTCCCTAGGTCCAAGTCACCTGTTAGTTTAGATGGTTTGAGCTTTACTTTAAAGTCCAAGGAATCTTTGTGTATTTGTTTTTGCAAGAAACTGGTAATAGCTTGCCTAGTTTCTTCTCTAGTTTCTTAGGGCAAAGGAATGAGTTTTGCTAAAATTTTAGTAATGGAATAGTTTTATAAGCTTTATAGGACACAGTCAAAATATGGAAATCCATTTTACTGCCTTAGGGAATCCAAATTTTTCCCTTTTTCTCTAGGTAAAGGAGATCTTCAGGAAGTCACCTTTCCTGGTACCAAAGGACAGTGTTAGCATCATGGACGGATCCTATGAAGGTGGGAGAGGTGGTGTTATGTGTTCCAGGGGGAGAGGAGCAGGGTCAATGAAAGATCTAACTAATGAAACTGGGAACAGGGATGGGCGCTGAAGAAAAAGGAACTAAGTATGGAGAAACAAACAAGCTGGAGAAATAGGACAGCAGGACATCAAAGGACAGGGAGAAGGGAAATGTATGCTCTAGACATGAATTTAAGAAAGGAAAAGAACAAACATAAGGCCAGGAAAAAGAAAAGTGCTCTGGAATGTAATCCTTGTCTTTCTCTTTTTTAGGCATATTAGCTTGGGTTACTGTGAATTTTCTGACAGGTAAGCTTATCTTAAAACCTTAACTGGCTTTTACACACATGGTCAGAAGAGTAAAATCCCTTTATTTTTTTCTGTATTGTTCTTTCTTTAAAAAAAAAAAAAAAAGGAAAGGAAAGACAGGAAGTTAATGTTTATAACTGGCCTTCAAGGCCTCAGCTGCAGCAAGAGTCCCTCTGAGTGGATGCTCACCTGCAGCCCTTGGGTCTGGGGAGCAGTGGCATATTCATGGACCTTCAGTGAATGACAAGAGCAGGAGAGACATTATAGACAGATGAGTGTTGGCTGTCCAGCACACAGAGGATATTTAGAGCTGACTCTCATTGACAGGTCAGCTGCATGGCCACAGCCAAGAGACCGTGGGGACCCTGGACCTGGGGGGGGCCTCCACCCAAATCACGTTCCTGCCCCAGTTTGAGGTGAGTCATTTGAAGGTGTGGTTAGCAATGCCCTCAGCAGGCATATCATGGTGCTAAGAAAGTGGTACCCCATTTTCAGACAGCAGCTTCACCACAGATAGGCTGCATAGAGTGAATTAATGACTGGGTGGACTCCCCCTTGCCCTCTCACTGTTCAGAGTCCCTTTGATTCCTCAAACCTTATGAAATTAGCAGCTTAGTCTGTCTCCATCTCTGATTTTTTTGGGGGAGGGACAGGGATGGTGGTGATAACATCTTCAAATAATTACAGATCCTAAATAGTCTTTTGCTTTTTCTGATTTGCAGAAAACCCTGGAACAAACACCTAGGGGCTACCTCACTTCCTTTGAGATGTTTAACAGCACTTATAAACTCTACACACACAGGTGAGGAGGGGGACAGGGAAGAATATTTCACACTGTATGATTCTCCCAGCTTTTCAGAGTGTTCTCAAATCTGTTATCACATCTGGTCAGCCTTACAAAGTCTTTGCCAATTCCCTAAGGCCTATCATCTGAAACCCAAGCCACTTACCAAAGCCCTAGGGACCTAAGAGTCTTTTTCATACTTGGCCTCATAGGTATGTAACTTAAAGAGTCAAAAGTTTTCTCTAGGGAGAGGACACTTGGAGAAGGCTCAGCCTTAGCTCCATACCAACTCCTTTGAGCTAGCCTTCAGGTGTTCAACATCCAGCCTGGAATGTGATCCCATTTGGGTCTGGGAGCTAAACTAATGAGTCCTTTTCTGGGGATGGTTCCTAGTGTGGGACTCTAGGAACTGTCATTGTCTCTTTTTTTTTTTTTTTAACACATCTATCCAGTATGTCATTGTCTCTTGACTTGAATCATAGCTGTGGGGAATTCTTACTGTATGGCCTTGATCCAAGCTATACAGAAATTATTCTTGTTGACCACATGAGTTGTATAGGTCACAGAGACAGAACAAGGTTTTCATCTCTGCAGAGGGAAATGCAAACCATGTTACCTTTGAAAGAGGTAGCTTTAAGACAGAGACTTTCACGACTAGCATGAAATGGGTCAATCCTGTATTTTACAGTTACTTGGGATTTGGATTGAAAGCTGCAAGACTAGCAACTCTGGGAGCCCTGGAGACACAAGGTTTGTCTGGGTATCTGCCGGGTGGGGGATGGTGAGAGTGATACAAGTACTCAGCTTGCCTCTTCCTTTCCTTGGCAGCGATTCTATGGAGGAAAGGCTTATGTTGAATTGGGAAACATATGTTATATAATGGACCTTTTCTATTTTATGAATTCCTTTTCTATTTTATGAATTCACAAGTTTTGGTATATAGTATGAGCCATTTTTAGAATGAGATCTCCCTATATAGGGGGTACAGTCTGTAGCCATGGGGCTGAAGCATCTGCAGATATGCAGGACTCAAAGAGCGCATCTGGCAGGAGCTTGCTCGAGCCCTGGCTTTACATGGGGAGTGCAGGAAACAGGGTGTGTTGTACTTGCAAGGTGGAATAACTTAGCAACTCCACTCATCTCTTCACAGTTGGGATCAGGCAGAACTGGGTTCAGTCCCAGTGTTACGATTTGGGACAAGTTAGTTAACCTTTCTCTGCCCTTTCCTCACGTTAAATGAGATTTTGCATTTAATGTACTTTGTACAGTGCTTGACTCACAGTAAACTATTATCAGGATGATGACCATATTGCATTTCAGAGTTCACAAAACATCTTCAAATGTATTTCATTTAAGCCTCTCAGCAACCAGTGAGGAAGGTATTTTTTCCTATTTTTAGGAAGGAGGGAACTCTTATTCTATTGTGGGTTTTGGATTTTTTCAAGATGCAGTGAAAGCCATGCACCCCTCTGACAAATGCGCATGTGCATGAAAATTTGCTTCTGGTTTTCGGAGGATTCACCAACCCCACAAAGCCCATCTAGCCTCAGTTAAGAATTCCTGTCACCGGATATAGTCATGGAACAACTGATTTCATCAAATTTTAAAGCCCAGGCCCCCCCACTTGGTGAATCCTTTCAGCCTTAGTGGCTTCTTGTTTGCGTTTCCCCTTCTCTGCCACATACTTGCCTTTTATTTTGTGTCCTGGTTTCTTTCAGGGATTGATGGACACACTTTCCGAAGTGCTTGTCTACCAAGATGGTTGGAAGCAGAGTGGATCTTTGGAGGTGCGAAATACCAGTATGGTGGCAACCAAGAAGGCAAGTGATGTTTTTTTGCTGGTTAAAATTACCTGTACAGTAGAAATTCTGGTAAAGTCCCATGGGAAACTTTTTCTAGAGCTCAAGAGAAGTTTATCAGGTTACAAGGACTTGTTCCAAAGAATCTCGGTATGCCTCCAAGGACTAATGGGAAATGACAACAAATAGGGCAACTGCCATTCTACATCATATTCTCTTTCCTCATGGATGCTCTAGAAACCTATTCTTAGCTGGGTTGGTGTGTGTTTGTCGTCCCAGCTACTTGGGAGGCTGAGGTGGGAGGATCCCTTGAAGCCAGGAGTTAGAGGCTATAGTGCATGATGATTGAGCCTGTGAGTAGCCACAAATAAAAAAAAACTTTTCTTAGCCTGGGTCTAATGCAGCAGCGTGAAAACTTGTTCAGTTATTGTTTAGTTATTTAAATTATAGTATCACTTAAAATTGAGATGATAAGAAGAATGATTCATCTTACGTATTACAAAAGGCATGGACCTTAGAATCAAGGAAAAATCTTGATTGTCTAGTGAAGGAGGCAGGTGAGCCCTCTAGGTACTTGTTTGTAAATACCATGAAACGTAATGCTGTTTTGGTGAACACAGGTTAGGGAAGGAAGCTGCCATGGAGAAACAGCATCGCAGGGCTGCAGAAGTTTGCTCATCTTTGTTTGTAAGCCCTTTGTCCTAAGCCTCAGCCTTCTCCTTCCTGCTTTCCTTTAGCCTCCAGCTGTTCCCTGCTTGTCTCCAGCAGCTTGCCCCAGAGAGTGGCCTTTTCCTCTGTCACTGTCCTCACCTTTCCCGTGTACCTTTGCCCTGGCAGGGGAGATGGGATTTGAGCCCTGCTATGCCGAAGTCCTGAGGGTGGTACAAGGAAAACTTCACCAGCCAGAGGAGATCCAGAGAAGCTCCTTCTATGCTTTCTCTTACTATTATGATCGAGCTGTTGACACAGACATGATTGGTAAGTTCACTTCAGGTGTCAGTCCAGAAAGAAAAGTGGGCAGGGCTTTGGTGGGGAAGGTCAAGGAGAAAGGAGCACTTGAAATGCTTTGTTGGGGTGATTACCTGACTCTTCTCCAGTGCTGGTTGTTGAGTGGCACTAGTCACTTGAATGGAAGGGTGACTACGACTTAGAATCTTTTGGAGGTAGATAACCTCAAGAACTGTACCTGACATTTTTTTTTTTTTTTTTTGAGACAGAGTCTCGCTTTGTTGCCCAGGCTAGAGTGAGTGCCATGGCGTCAGCCTAGCTCACAACAACCTCAAACTCCTGGGCTCAAGCAATCCTCCTGCCTCAGCCTCCCAAGTAGCTGGGACTACAGGCATGTGCCACCATGCCTGGCTAATTTTTTCTATATATATTAGTTGGCCAATTAATTTCTTTCTATTTATGGTAGAGACGGGGTCTCACTCTTGCTCAGGCTGGTTTTGAACTCTTGACCTCGAGCAATCCGCCCGCCTCGGCCTCCCAGAGTGCTAGGATTACAGGCGTGAGCCACCGCGCCCGGCCTCTATACCTGACATTTAAAAAAATCTTTATTGAGACATTATTGGCATACATAAGTGTACGTGTTTAAAGCGTGGAGTTTTCTAATTTTTGTCATGTATATACACCCATGAAACCATAACCACATTTAAGATAATGAACATATCCGTCACTCCCAAAAGTTTCTTCCTGCCCCTTTATAACAACTTCTTTTCTTAACGCAAAGTAATGCTTTTGTTTCACTGTGTGAGTTAAGTACATGATATGTCATGGCCTGAGAGATAAGAATTTTCTGTTTATGTGCTTAATGGGTCTGTTTTTTTTTTTTACTGTAGCTAAATATACATAAGATGAAGTGGATTATAAATAAATAAAATAGGCTGTATAGATTATATTGTATGGATATGTCATGTTTGTTTATCCCATTTTCTAATATTGAAGATGTCCAGTTTTTTATTATAACATCACTCGGATGAATCTCCTTGTATTTCCTTGAAGGCTTTTTTATATCAGCTGCTGTTCTTTTTCATTTCAGATTATGAAAAGGGGGGTGTTTTAAAAGTTGAAGATTTTGAAAGAAAGGCCAGAGAAGGTAAGTGTCAAGGGAAGCCCTTGAAGGCAACCCTTTGAGGCTGTGCCTGTGCCCGCTGACTCTAGTGACCTAAAGCAGTGACCTCAGTCAGCTCAGAAAGCCTTCTGCGTCTTTCAGCCTTGCTAGGAGTTAAAAGCTAGCCAGGCACAGTGGTGCACATCTGTGGTCTCAGCTACTGAGGAGGCTGAAGCAGGAGGAATGCTTGCGGGCAGGAGTTTGAGGCTGCAGTGAACTATGATTACACCTGTGAATAGCCACTGCACTCCAGCCTGGGCAACATAACCAGACCCTGTCTCCAAAAAAAATTTTTTTGTAAGCATTAGATGGCATATAATTCTGGGCAAGAATATGGGGATACAAGAGGCTTTGGGGAAATGGTAAAAACTTTGTCTTTCTACATTTCTTCCTTTATTTTTTTAAAACTGAAATAGTGTTATCAGTGTTAATGAAACACTGAGCATCAAAATACATGGGAAAAAGCCACAGAGGCTTCCTTGAGAGAGTCAATCTAAAATACATATGATCTTATCCAGTGGCCCACAGTAGAGCTAAGTGGTACTGCCCTGTCTTGTGGGCCTCAGCATTAATAACAGGTAAGGGACTTAGAACTAAACCTCTGCAATAGGTCATAGAAACTTAGCAAATAAACTAGGACCCATGTAAATTTGAGTAAATAAGATATCACACCAGAAATGTGCAAGCTCTTAAGAAGCTGTGGGTCTCGCAAAGGCAATCAGTGTAGTCTACTTTCTACGAGGCCCAGGAGTTAATCAAATGAAGATTTTTGCTTTGCTTATTCTACCTCAGTCTATATTTAGAGCAAATCCTACATGTCTCAATTAGCTGCAAACTTGAACTCCACTGTTCACTCTCTCTCACTTTCAGTGTGTGATAACTTGGAAAACTTCACCTCTGGCAGTCCTTTTCTGTGCATGGACCTAGCCTACATCACAGCCCTGTTAAAGGATGGCTTTGGCTTTGCAGACAGCACCGTCTTACAGGTAAGAGATGGGACACCAGAGTCCCATAGCAGTCTTCTTTTGTGGGTGTTGGGAAGGAGTCAAGGATTTGTTTAGTAATCAGAGTAGCTATAGGTGGAATTATGAGGTATTTCTGATTGGGCTATGGACAAGGCACTGTGCTAGGCACCATGAATGTGGGAAATTATGCTGATGCAGTGGTAGTCTCCAAGTATACTACTGCTTGCCTGTGCACAACCTGGCCCAGGCAAGCTATTCCAGAAGTCACAGAACAGAAATCTTGCAGCCCAACTTAACATGCCCAAGTCACATAGTTTATTAAATCAATTTAGAGCTCAGGGCAGGAAGCAAGAGTTAGTGTAGTGTTTAAAACTTGGGCTCTGTTGTCCATTAGATCTGTGTTAAAGTTCTGATTTGCATGCTTACTAGCTCTGTGGCCTTAGATGGAGATCAACTTCCCTTAACTTTTAGGTTCCTCATTTGAAATACAAGGATCCTTGCAGTACTATTTCATAGGGCTGTTATGAAAATTAAGATAATGCATAAAAAGCACAATGCCTGGCACATAGTAAGTTATTAGTATTTGTATTACTATTAATGGATGGATTTTGTATCAGTTGGGGATAATTGGTGGGTAAGAGATCATCCTTAGCCTCTCAATACATGCTAACTTAACAGCTTCTTCTACTTGAGCATCAACAATAACCAAATCATTTAAGGACAATTTTCCTGCTATTTTCAGTGGAGCCAGAATGTAAATCAGGCATGGACAGTCCCCTGTTTCAGAGATAGCTTCATTTTGGCATCTATATCCCCCAGGCTTCCAGCCAAGTCCTGAGGACACAGGAAGAGCATTTTGGTGTGGGCACTTCTAATTTGACTCAGGTGTCTGAGACTGAACCTCATGATAATCATTTTTTTCCCTCAAGATAATGATTTAAATGCCATTCTCCCCAGTTTTGGGCACAGTGATCAGACTCAGTTTCATCAGGTTAACATAAAACAATCCACTGGTTTACAAACTTTTTTTCTTTTTGGTGGTGGTGGTGGCATCTTTATTCAACAAAAGCTTATACAGGATGCCAATAATATAAAACTGATCAAGTGGAGCTATTCTGGTTGAGGCAGAGGTTGGGAGCCTGTAACACCTTTACCATTTGACCTTTTTTCCTGTTAAGCATTTCCAAAAAACCCTAGGATTCTGAAGAAAACAATTTGATAAACACTAATCCTCTTGTTATATACTTGAGGAAATTGAATGTAAAGCTTTGCCCAAAGTCATTGAACTCACTGAGGCACAGTCTGGCCCAGAATGTCTTAAATGCCCTGGTTGGTAATTATTAGTGCTTAATAAGAGGCAGTTGCTTACACAGTATGAATTGAGAAGCTTGGTTTGTTCTTTCCTACCCCTAAATCTATTCCCAATTCTTCATCATGCCCTTTCTACCACATCTATTACCATTATAAGTTGCCTCATCATAAATGGGTGATTCAGAAAATAAAGGTGGGGATGCTGTTTAGTTTCAGGACTAGGGAAAGAGTTCAGAATCCTATCTGTCTAGAAGATCTCTTGAAGGCCTGGTGGACCGCTTCCGGGGTCAGAAACACCCAGGCATCAGAATGGTGGGTGCAGAGGCAGTGGGCCTTGGCTGGAGGAAACTGTTATAGAGAGGAGTAGTGGGAAGCCTCCCAAGCCTGATTCCTCCCAGTTTTTGCCTTGGTGTGACCATGTGAATGCTGTTTGCCAACATGATCTGCCAAGTGCCATGCTTGCTGGAGTTGAAAATTGGATGAAAATGTGAAGACTTTTTTCTTCCTCCTCAACAGCTCACAAAGAAAGTGAACAACATAGAAACAGGCTGGGCCTTGGGGGCCACCTTTCACCTGTTGCAGTCTCTGGGCATTTCCCACTGAGGACACGCACTTCCTCTGAGGCCTCCATTCGCCAACAACCTTTTTAAAGGGAGAAGGAGAGTCATTTTCTGAGCTAGTCTGGGGGACAACCTGGACTGAAGCCCAGCAGCTAGCTTTATCAGGAGAAAAGGAGCTTTTGTAGATGGATCTTGTCCTTGAGTCTAGAAATTTGAGTTTAATTAGTTTTACACATTTAATGTGAACTGCTACCTAAATACTCAGCATGCACAGTTGGCACCAGAAGAGTCTAACTCTTTTGAGATTCTTTGTGTGTCACAGAGAGCCCTGTGAGCCAAAAAGTATAGCTTTGGAACTCAACCTTGGAGAGAGCCCAGGGAACCAAAGAAAAATGTCATTTCAACCCTTTGAGTGCCTCATACCTTAAACATTTTAATTTTCCTCTTATATGCTATATTAAGCTAATTTATTGCAATCCCATGACCTGGCAATACCAGTATTTTTCTCCTCCCTATACACTGCCTACCCTTATCTGCATATACCTCCCCCCAAAAGAGAAAAAAAATACCTGTTTTTGCTTTCCATGTATAATTCCCACCCCCTAAAAAATGGTACCATGTCAGAATTTGTGATCCTGTTCTGTGCTAGCTCCAATCAGCCAGTGGAGAGCCATTCTAAATGGTAATAGGATGGAGAGTAGCTCCTAACTGTGCTTAGCTCGCAGCCTTAAGAAAGGAGGACATCCAGTGTCTGGAGACATGTCGTGGGAGGGTATGGCTGCCTCATGTAGCCTATCTCCTGTAATCAACTTTTTATCATTCAACTCTGGGATTAATGAACATATCCAATCTTATGTGTGTGTTCAGTGTCAGTACCACCTCCTAGGCTAATGTGTTTATAGTATTTTCCATGTCCTAAACTTGTTTTCTTTGTATTTCTTAGAACTATAGTAACTATACCCTAGCTTGTGGTCTGTGGTGAGAGGTCAGTGTTTGTGCTATCCTAGCATCTATAAATTTTGGTCATAGCCTCTTTCAGATTAGCCTTTTATGCTGTCTGTTTATAGCAGTATCTTCTGCCCTGGCTCCTGATCAGCTTAGCTAATATCCTCTGAATTATTTTTTTAGTGCCAGGATTTCTAATTCTCCTCCCAATAATCCTCCACATTTGATTTGGTGGCTCTTTTGGTCCACATCAGTACAGTGGGCTAGCATCTCCAGAAAGAGCCATGTTTAATGACTCTCAAGTTCTCTTTTTGAGTCTGAAGGCTCAGAACTCAATTGTTTCCCCCCAAATTCATTTGTCTTGTACTTTCCCACATAGTAGTTATCTGCTTCTTGTCCACCTACTCTGATGCCCTTAGACTTGGAAGATCTTCCTGTGGTCTGGCTCCTCCTTTACCTCCACCTTCTTTCCAGGAGAGGTATCTCCCCAAACAGTGGACTCCCTTTCATTCTGCTTTCTCACAAAGAATATTAAATGCACCTGGCCCTCACACCAGGTTCTGGGGAACCTCCATTGCATCAAATATTTAATATCTGCTCTGTGTAAGAAACTAAGCAAATTTCTGTGTCCTTATCCCCCAGATTTTGTTTTTTAATTCAATGTGGAATTTCTTAAGACTTTTCACACTATTTTACTAAGTTCACCTTTATACCTATTGCCTTCCTCAATAAATGCTAATATAAAAAGAAATAATAGAATCTTTAGAATTAGAAATAGCCCCAAAATATAGTCTTATCTTCTTCTACCCCGTGCAGAATTCCTTCAACTTTTCTAATAGGTCATCATTCAGCATCTGCTTAGGCATGTTTTCAGGTAGCTCATTCCCTTTGGGATTGGAATGATGTTTAAAAAAAATCCTCTTTATATTGAGCTGACATCTATCTTCTCAGTGGTTTTAGTTTTGCTCTAATGCTCCTTCCAAAGCCTTTCAATATTTTGAAGAAAGCCTCTTCCAAGTTCTTTATGGTCTCTTCTTTAACATGTGACAGATGTCTAGACCCCCTTCTTTGTCCAAAAGGGGTGCTAGACCAGTCATAGTACATTAAATGTTGGCCCATGTATTAGGGAAAGACTGTTTCCTCCAGTAGAAACCAAGTTGTTTCCCCAACAGGTAAGCTGTGTTCACTAAAGACTCTTCCAGGCCGGGCGTGGTGGCTCATGCCTGTAATCCTAGCACTCTGGGAGGCTGAGGTGGGTGGATCAGAGTTCGAAACCAGCCTGAGTGAGACCCCATCTCTACCAAAAATAGAAAGAAATTAATTGCCCAACTAAGAATATATAAAAAAATTAGCAGGGCATGGTGGCGCATGCTTGTAGTCCTAGCTACTTGGGAAGCTGAGGCAGTAGGATCGCTTGAGCCCAGGAGATTGAGGTTGCTGTGAGCTAGGCTGACACCACGGCACTCACTCTAGCCTGGGCAACAAAGTGAGACTCTGTCTCAAAAAAAAAAAAAAAGACTCTTCCAGATTGACAAATCCAGAGACGTAAGATTCTCGTCTTTATCACTGCACGTTGTCTCTGAAACTTATCAACAGGGTCCATTTTTGTAAAATAACACACATTATTCAGCATGCTCCTTTGGTCATCCCAAATACCTTCGGAACTCTCGGATAGAGGCACTATAACTCCAGAAATTTACCTAAATATATTTTGTTAATCTTGATGAAAACACCTGGAGAATTAACCAATTTGTCCATTTTAAGAACAATTTGGGGGCTGGGTGCAGTGGCTCACGCCTGTAATCTTAGCACTCTGGGAAGCCGAGGTGGGGGGAATTGCTTGAGCTTAGGAGTTCAAGACCAGCCCGAGCAAGAGCGAGACCCCATCTCTACTAAAAAATAGAAAGAAATTAATTGGCCAACTAAAAATACATAGAAAAATTAGCTGGGCATGGTGGCACATGCCTGTAGTCCCAGCTACCTCGGAGGCTGAGGTAGGAGGATTGGATTGCTTGAGCCCAGGAGTTTGAGGTTGCTGTGAGCTAGGCTGACGCCATAGCATTCTAGCCTGGATGACAGAGTGAGACTCTGTCTCAAAAAAAAAAAAAAAAAAAAAAAAATTGGGTGCTGGGTGTGGTGGCTCATGCCTGTAATCCTAGCACTCTGGGAGGCTGAGCTGGGCGGATTGCTCAAGGTCAGGAGTTCGAAACCAGCCTGAGCAAGAGCGAGACCCCTGTCTCTACCATAAATAGAAATTAATTGGCCAACTAAAAACATATATAGAAAAAAAAAGCCGGGCATGGTGGCACATGCTTGTAGTCCCAGCTACTCAGGAGGCTGAGGCAGGAGGACCGCTTGAGCCCAGGAGTTTGAGGTTGCTATGAGCTAGGCTGATGCCACAGCACTCTAGCTTGGGCAACAGTGAGACTCTGTCTCAAAAGAACAATAATTTGGAATGAGAATTTTTGTTTCTTAAAAAAAAAAATTGTCTATAACATCCATTCTGACCCCAGTGTACCCTTTGGGCCTCTTATTAAGGGTCCTATAGATTCTAATACTGCTGGTTAGCTTCCATTCTGTAAATGCATTAATATATTGAAAATACTTAGGACATGGCCTAATACATGGTAGATCTTATATTTGTTATCATCATCGTCATATGAAGGTCCTTGCAAGGTGTGCCTTAAAATTCTTCATCTTGCCTGATTTTGTTTGCAAACTTTTGGAGAGTGTGTGTTCTCCGCACCTATGCCACTTTTCTGTTTTTTATGAATGATGACTTTGTCCCTACAGTCTCTGCTATAGTAGTCATACAGCTTTTCACAGCAGCTGCCATCTTTTATTCTGGGTATGTTTTTCCTGAGATTCCAGGAAGGTTGTGACACTGTTACTTTTTTACTCTAGTATCTTATAAATTTTCTGCATTTGCCTGAAAAGCTCCCCGTAGTAACAGAGTTCTCATGCCTTTAAAAATTATTCTCAAGAATGGCCGGGCGCGGTGGCTCACGCCTGTAATCCTAGCTCTCTGGGAGGCCGAGGTGGGCGGATTGTTTGAGCTCAGGAGTTCGAGACCAGCCTGAGCAAGAGCGAGACCCCATCTCTACTATAAATAGAAAGAAATTAATTGGCCAACTAATATGTATAGAAAAAATTAGCCGGGCATGGTGGCGCATGCCTGTAGTCCCAGCTACTTGGGAGGCTGAGGCAGCAGGATTGCTTGAGCCCAGGAGTTTGAGGTTGCTGTGAGCTAGGCTGACGCCACGGCACTCACTCTAGCCTGGGCAATAAAGTGAGACTCTGTCTCAAAAAAAAAAAAAAAAATTATTCTCAAGAATAGCTTACTTGGTTCAAAAGCAGACTGTTTCTTCTCATTTCATCTTCAAATCAGATGTCTGGGCAAGATGTTCTTCATAGTGACCAAATCTAACAGACCTGAAAATCTCTTCAAGAGGCATCTCTGGTACTATGAAGTGAGCTCTTTAAAAACCCACAACAAAATACCACTCCCTCCACTTGGCTACCAGTCTGCTACCAAGCATGAACAAATTCTGCTGCTAATCATAGTTTCCCTTTTGACCTGGTTCCCGAGGTCTTCAAACCTGTGCAATGAAATTATTTATTATTTTATTAAATAGACAGTGGTGTCCCAGAGAGGAACCATAAATGTGAAATCTGGTGCTGTGATGAAGAATAACTCACATTAATAAAATCTGGGTTTTTTTTAGAAAGTCCAGTGTAGCTGTAATAAAGGTTAAAGCAGTTTATATTTAATTTGTATTCTGATGTTAATTTTTAAACAGCAATTCTAACAAAAATGCACTGAGTATTTCTAATTCTATCAAAAACAATTGTATAAATTTATGACCAGCATTAAAAAAAAAACTATATAAGTCTTCTCTTTAGAAAGAATTGTTAACAAGTGAAAATGACTGAGACAGCACCTCAATGATTTTTGTTTTAGTAATAAAATGTTCTTTTCAACCAAATCGTAAGTCTTCCTCTAAGGTTTTTTCCCTGGGCTTGGCTAATATATCCTCCTCACCACAAATTATCACTCATTATTTGGGCTCCACAGGCCCATTAAGCAGAGAAGAAGAGATGGGAATTCTCTAATGCAATGTAAATTTATTAAATTAAATCTTGAAAATGTGTGAGATGGTCCTGGGGAAGGATGTTCTTTTTTTCATCAACATAATCTCTAGAAGAGGAGCACTCATTTGCTTGCAAAGGTCATAATCTGTTCCTAGAGAAAAAAAACAAAGTTGAGTGACACTTTTAACACTGTAAGGTATGGCCGGGCGCAGTGGCTCACGCCTGTAATCCTAGCACTCTAGGAGGCCGAGGCAGGCGAATCGCTCAAGGTCAGGAGTTCGAAACCAGCCTGAGCAAGAGTTAGACCCCGTCTCTACTAAAAAAAATAGAAAGAAATTAGCTGGGCATGGTGGCACATGCCTGTAGTCCCAGCTACTAGGGAGGCTGAGGCCACGGCTCTCTAGCCCAGGCAACAGAGAGTCCGTCTCAAAAAAAACCCAAAAAACAAAAGCTGTAAGGTATGATACCAGGTGAGGAAAATAAAATATCCAAAGTGATTAAAGCAAAAACTTAGACAAAGTCCCATAAAAGTACTCCTCCCAAGACTCTCTGCTTTATTTCAGCTAAAAAAAACAAAAAATATTTTTAAATGGAAGTTTCTCAGGGAAGAAGCTAGCCAAGCAGCAAAAAGAATTTAAACATCTTTCACCATTTTTAAGTCCTCCCTCCCTATAAAAGTTATTGCTCAGATGTGGACCTTAATACCAACAAGCCTAGCAAGTACCTTTTTGCTCATAAGCACTGAAAAAATAGATAATTTCATAGCCAAGAAAATTAATTCAAAGAAATTAAGAGCTGTTTGCAAAGTCATTCCTCCATGAGCAAGAATCTTGGAGAGCTATGAGTGACCTCTTACTTTGAGTGGAGACAGTACATTTGTGGCCTGCAAGCCCCATGTCCTGAGCAGCACAAGCGGAGTAGCGGTGGTGGAATACAGCCTTTTTAGTAAGTCTGTAGCAGCCAGAAGAGCAGTATTGTGACGTTGTCTGTCTGTTTCATAACCTGTGAGGTGGCTCATGGAGCCTGGAAAACAGAGGAAAGGTTAAACTCCTAATCCAAAAATAAAGTCTTTTTCCCTCTCCTAACAAACCAAATACATTTTATGTGTACCGCATCTTGCTACTGTGGACTATTTTGAGGCCCCAATTTTCCCTAACTATATGACCTCTGGGTACTTCTAGGGTACCTGAATCCTTACCTAAGTCTCTCCCATTGAAGGCTGCAGTTCTAAGGTGATGGACCAAGCTGGAGATATCCCCAAAGCCCATGTTGACACCTTGTCCTGCAAGTGGATGGACTCTGTGGGCTGCGTCCCTAAGAATAGAGCAGAGTTCAGGTGTGACCTCTAGCAGCACAGTGAGAAGGAAGTGGCCCTGCTCTGTTATTATCTTACCCAATGAGCGCCACCCGAGGCCGGACGTACTCAGCAGCATGTCCCAACCCAAGAGGAAACAGCACTCGGCTTTTGGCATCCACCCTGGCTACACTTGGAGGTAGCTGGCGAGCTGAGACCTTAGTGGGCTTCAGAAGAGCAATAGCATGTTGCAACACAGTGCCAGCTGAGTCGATGAAGTCCGTGTGATTAGCATCATTCCACTGAGCAGCATCAGCCACAAGACAAGGTGAAATCTGATCAGTGACTAGCAGGGAATTAAAAACTCATCCTTTTTTGTAACCAAAGCTAACGGTAATGCTACCTAACTTGCCTAAACAAGTATCAAGACTGTAAGTAACAAGCCCCTTAAACAAATGCAAATCTCATCTTCCCATCACTCCCACAGGTTTTAGGATCAAGCCAAACTACTCATAAGCAGGCCCCCGCCTACCTGCAAGCTTCACTTTTCACTACTCTCTGTGATCAGTAACCATGTGCCAGCCACAACATAGCTCTTCGTACAATACCCTCTTGCCTTTAGGACTCCCCTCTACTTAGAACATCCTGCCACCTCTATTTCACCAGGACAACACCGCAGGGCACGCAGAAGATGTCACCTCTTTGTAACCCTCCCACCCTTCTCAGTGTGTGTTTTCCTCCTGTATGACCCCACAGCATCCTATGCATACTTCTATCACTGTATCGAGATTGTCATTTATGTGTCTTTCTCCCTCACTTGACTATGAGCTTCCTGAAAGCAGGGACTGTTTCATTTGTCTCAGTATCTCCAAAGCCTGCTATAGAGAAGAACAATTACAACAACTTGTAATTGTTGTTGAATGAATGTTACAAAAGTCCTAGACCTGTGCCAGGAATATTTATTAAATGACCCAGAGGGATAGCATTCACCATTTATCCTGGAATCCACTTCAGTATATTCAGTTCCTTTTGTTCTTGTTGCTACTACATAGCAGTGGATTTCCATCTTCAGCATGAGGTCATTAGTGAGGTAGGAGGGTTCAGTGGTTAAAAAGCACAGGCTCTGAGGGCCAGCAGAACCCAGCTTCACCACTAGCTCTATGACCTTAGGCAAGTTCTTCATCTCTGTCTTATAATGAGGATAATAATAGTACCTACCTCAAAAGTTTACTGAATTAAATCAATAAATACATGTAAAACTCTAACCTGTACCTGGCACATAGTAAGCACTCAATAAATGTTATCAATTATTAATGAATTTAGTGAATTTAGATAACGTGGCATTAGGCTCTAAAAATACTGGTGCCCATATGATCTAAAGGCTGTGAATAATTATTACCAAATGTTGAGCACCTATAATGGACTAGATAATATGTACCATGTATTTTACATAAATTCTCTCAATTTTAAAGTCCTTTATCCCTGAGAAGTTGATAATACTACTTCTGTTTTTAGGAAATTAACAGATAAAACCAAGTACTGAGCCCACGTCTGTCTACAAAGCTCCCTCGTAAGATCTGTGCTGAAATGTGCCCAGCCCCTCCCTGGAACATATCCAATGAATCAGGTTCAAAGGTTTAGATACTTAGGATCTATTATCAAAGTATTACCCAAATTATGAAAGTATTTTCAGAAAATGCCAGTGCTAACCACAACCCAGGCAGCAGTTTCAGTCAGCATAACAGCAGCCCTCAAAACAACCCTCAAAACAAATACATTATTATTTCTGTTGTTACGCATGCCCCTATATGCTCTCCTCCACATAATCCAGATCAAGCATTATGGCTAAAGAGGGGCAGGTGACTCGTTGGTCCTTTTTCCTTACTCATAAAACCACCTTTCTGTATCTACCCCTGCAACACATGATCAGCTGGATAAGTTGATACTTACAAAGGCAGAGTTAATGGCATCTACAAATTTTTCCTCATCCATGCTAACCAGTTCTGCTGCATGTTCATGGGATGTGGACCAAACCAAGGAACTCAAGGTGTCTGAGAGCTGTGCCAAAAGAAGAACATTGATACCAAGGGCTAAAACTCTTCTTTACTTGGGAGCTCTCAAGCATAAACAGGAAGACAAGAAGGGAAAACAAAGCTAGCCTGGACATATTCCCTTGAAACCAGAAAAAGGCTGAGAGAAAGTGAAGTCCTAAAAGAGGAAGGCTGGGTACAATTGAGCAGACCTGCCAGAGGACCTCTTACCGGGAGCAGGGCAATAGGCCCCGAGGGAAGAAATCTCTGCCAAGCTACATTATTTTCTGTGGCCTGTAATAGAGACAAGAAAAGTTTTTGTGATAAGTACTTAGTGCTTATGAGTAGAGTCAGTCACCAGACAACAGCACAGGACCTTACCTCTGATAAATGCAGAGTAGCCACAACCGCAGACTGGTCATAGTTCCAGCTAACATTCTGGATCCCAGCAGCCTGCCGTACTCCTGAGTTGTGACCATCTGCACCAATCTGCATGGAGACCAGAGCCTGGTAAGTCTTATAGCTTCTTCATAAATCAAACTGCTTCAGAAGTTTTTGTCTGCCCCCCGCCCACATTTATCTCTAGTCCAAACTGTTGGTAAGCCCATCTATAGCAGGAAACTTTTTATCAGACTTGCCTCACTAATAGCCCATAGAGATATAATCCTCCATCATCTCAGTCTCAGCCAAAAGAGCCAATGCTGGACATCTGACCCAAGAGGTGCCAGCCATAGGTTAAACTCAGCCAGAGTCTCTTCATATTTGAAATAGAGAATAAGGGAAGCTTCAGTAAAAGGCAGGCACTAGAGCTGAACAGTCCTGATATAAGGTTAGAAATGGCTGCCGTGTAAAAGGGGAAGGTGGTGAGCAGAAAGAGAGAAGAAGAAAATTGAGAGGTACAAGGAGATGAACAATCACAGACCCCTGAGAGGGAAGGAACAGCCTCAATTTCTGACACTTTGGTTTTGTTCCTGTGAGGTCTGGGTACCTTTTTTTAATTTTTAATTTAATTTTATTTTTTTTAGATAGCAGTGGAGAACTGGGTACCTTTTATTTCATGACCAAAGATGGCCCAAAAGATTGCTTCCTATACAGGATTTACAACAAGACCATCTTAACTTGAGTTGGCTTGAATGGGTACTTGTCCTTATAATCAAAAGCTTTGCTTAAAATTAATTTAAACTATAGCTTAGATCTAGAACTGGAGGCCCTAGAATCTAGGTGTAGATAAGCAAGACCCCTGGCAAAGAAGAATCTTCAACTACCAACAATTTGGTCTGGAGGGTGCTGCCATCACCTAGGGTAATATGAACCCAAGGGCTGGAGTCTGTCATAGAAAATGGACAAGGCCAGGTATAGCCAACAGCTCTGCTCCTGTAGAGAACTGTCACTCGGTCTGGGGAGGTCAAAAGAAAAAAAGAACACAACATTAGAAAGGCAGGCCACACAAGCAGAGGAAAAAGCCATAACTAAAGCAAGGTCTCAGGACAGCAGTGTCTTGTCATTTACTGCCAAACAAGAAAAGATCTAAAATAAGTAACCAATGCTATGGTCTGAGAGCTGATAAATGACAAAAGCCACAGGGATGACTCAATAACAACAACAAAGTATTAAATCTCTCAGTGTATTTTCAGCCTGAGGCACTCTTCTTCCTGTCCTCATGGGAGCATGAGCTCTTCCATTTTCACTCTACACCTAAATGAGCCCATGTGTGCTTTCAGAGTAGACAGGGCAGGAACATCACATGCTGAAATAAATTCTACATTGCATAAGATTGTTCTTTCCACTAGAAATCATTTTATTTTTCTGGTCATGAAAACAATATGCTCTCTCTAAAAACATCAAGTTGTATATATTAAATATCTACAGCTTTTTGTGTGTCAATCATACCTCGATAAAGCAGTTTAAGAATAAGCTCATTGGCCGGGCGCGGTGGCTCATGCCTGTAATCCTAGCTCTCTGGGAGGCCGAGATGGGCGGATTGTTTGAGCTCAGGAGTTCGAGACCAGCCTGAGCAAGAGCGAGACCCCATCTCTACTATAAAAATAGAAAGAAATTAATTGGCCAACTAATATATATAGAAAAAATTAGCCGGGCATGGTGGCACATGCCTGTAGTCCCAGCTACTTGGGAGGCTGAGGCAGCAGGATTGCTTGAGCCCAGGAGTTTGAGGTTGCTGTGAGCTAGGCTGATGCCACAGCACTCACTCTAGCCTGGGCAACAAAGTGAAACTCTGTCTCAAAAAAA
>VSMD01001194.1:0-39911 GCA_008750895.1 Mirza zaza | reverse complement strand
TTACTTTTAGTCTATACGCATCCTTGCAGGTTAGATGTGTTTCCTGAAGACAGCATATACTTGGCCTGTATTTTCTTATCCATTCAGCCAGCCTATGTCTCTTGAGTGGAGAGTTTAAGCCATTCACATTTATTGAGAGAACTGATAGGTAAAGTAGATTATCGTTCATTCTGTTGGGTTGGATGTTGTTGCTTTTATTTCTCTCTTGAGCCATTGTAATACCTGGGCTTTAATCTTTGAGTTTTGGTTGTTTTTATATTCGTGAGTTTTTATTATGGTGTTCCGTGCATAACACTGTTTTGAGTACTTCTTGTAGGGCTGGTCTTGTCTTGGTGAATTCTCTGAGACTTTGCTTGTCTGGGAATTTCTTTATTTCTCCTTCATATACGAAGCTTAGTTTTGCAGGTTATAAGATTCTAGGCTGGGCATTGTTTTGTTTCAGAAGAGTGAGAATGGGGCCCCAGTCTCTCCTTGCTTGTAAAGTCTCAGTAGAGAAGTATGGTGTTATTCAAATTGGCTTTCCCTTGTACGTTACTTGCTTCTTTCGTCTTACAGCTCTTAGAAGGGCCTCTTTAGTTGATATTTTGGTCAGTCTGGTGACTGCACGTTGTGACGTCTTCCTGTTTGCATTGAATATTCCAGGGGTCCTCTGAGCTTCTTGAACTTGTATATCGAGATTTTGAGCAAGGCCTGGGAAATTTTCCTCTATTATATCTTCAGATAGTTTGTCCAACACTTGAGTGTTGTCTTCTTCCCCTTCTGGTAACCCTATGACCCTCACATTAGGTTTCCTCACATAATAATCCCATATGGCTTGTAGGCTTTGCTCTTTTCTCTTGTTTCTTTGCTCTATCCGTGTGACTGTTTTATTTAGTTGGAGGGTGGTATCTTCAGTCTCTGAGATTCTTTCTTCTGTTTGATCTACCCTGTTCTTGAGGCTTTCCACTGTAGTTCCCTGAATTGATTCTTCATTTCCAGGAGTTCGGTTAAACTTTTCTTCATTGTGTCTATTTCCTTAGTGAACTTTTGTTCTAGGTCCTAGAGGCTTTTTGTGGTTTCTTCATGTTGGTTATTGAGTTGTTCTTGTAGGTCATTGTGTTATCTTATGATCCACATACGAAATTCCTCCTCTGTCATTTTGGTTGCCTGATTTTGGTTGGTGTCCATTTCTAGGTGGTTGGTGCTCCTCTTTGGGGGTGTGTTTTCTGCTTGGTTCTTCATATTTCCGGAGTTCCTTTGGTGATTCTTCCCATCTGGATCAGTGTTGCTTCTTTCCTTTAGAGTTTTGTTTGGGTATTCACATGCCTTGTTTAGTTTCTGAGCCGGTAGGTGGTGTCTGTGGATGAGATTTGACCACTCACTGTATAATGAGTCAGTAGGTGCCGTGAAAAGGGTGTGCAGGATGTCCTCCCTGTCAGTAGATGGCCCTTGCTTGGTGGAACAGGCTACGCTGTTGTTTTTGTGTCCTGTTATCAGCTCTTGTTCCTGTAGAGAGGCACTCTAGTGCCTCACGTGGTCGGTGGGTCCCTGGGACTTCCAGGCGTGTCCTTTTCTCCCCCTCAGTGAGGGCTGGTCAAGGAGAGAGTCTGGGTGGAGCTGGGTCGGGTAAGCCTGCCCTCAGGCACCACCAATGCCGTTAGCAGGGGTCAATGTTCTGTTCTCTGCTTCCAGGAAAAGCTGTCAAGGAGGGGCTGGAATGGCCCTGCTCAATCAGAATATCTGTGTGTGGTGGTGGGGCTGTCTGAGACTCGTAGTCTGGAGTGGGCCTCTCTTCTTTCCACCCTCCCCAACTCTACAGCTACTCCTGGGCCTCTGCCAGCAGGCCAGACCACACACCACCAGGCCTCCCCACACTGTGATGCTGGCGGGGAGGTTCCCTGCACAGGAATGCCACCTGGGCTGAGTGCACGACCTCCTTTTGGGAGGAGGGTTGCCATCTAGGACGCTGATCTGCCCCTCAAGGCACACACACCTCAGCAGGCTGTTCACATATATCCCTTCTGTGCCCCGGGCAATGCGAGACCTGGGTGCACGGGATCTGGTCTGCAGGTCTGACCTCTGGGCCCCAGAGTTCAAACTATATCCCCACCAGGGAGAGGAGTGCCAGTCCCAATCACCCACAGGGAGCCCAAGCTGGGTCTATGTCTCTCAGCCTCAGGGTCTGCCCCGTTCTCCTGAGATCACCGTGCCAGCAGCACCTGGGAGGGCTGGCAGGTGGGGAGCTCCCAGTCTGAGTTCCCCTTAGTCAGCTGTAGGGCCCCCAAAGGGAAAGTCTTGTTCCCTGGATGTGCCTCTGGCCTGTAGCTATACTGACTCTCTTGGCAGCCGTGGGTAGGGTTGCTGGAGGGATGAAGGAGGCAATACGGTGCCTGCCATGCGGCTCGGGTCTTTGCACACAGAGCTGCCTCGAGGGATTTGGGAGCCTGGTGCTGTGTCACTACTGGCTTACTGCTCACTGGCGGCCGTCTCTGGGCTGGTGTCCGCAGGTCTCTCCACCCGCTGGGGAGCCCACCAGTAGTCCCAGATGCAGGGGAGGGGAAAGGTGACTGATCCAGCAACCCTTCCTGCTGGTCTCCGGGCTGCTCCGGCGGTCTCAACTTCCAGTTCTCCTCCGCAACCTCCTCCCGTGGAGTCTCCCATGGTCTCTTTACCCCTCCTTCCGACCCTCGTCCGATGTATGCTCGTCTTCTTGCTTCTTTCTTCTAATTTCTGCTAGAATCTGTCTTTTCTGCAGAGACACTGTGTCTGGCGATTTTTTCGTCCGCCATCTTGATTCAATTCTTCTTCACCTTCTTTATATTTCTCCACAGCACATATCACCATGTCCTGGATGAATTAATGAATCTCAGCCACTTGATCTTCTTTATTCTGTATCTTTATTTTCTCCCCTTTTCCATTAGCATAGAAATATCATTTCCTATTTCTCCCTGTAGACCTTGCAAATTCATCCAAGTTGTAGCCTAGATTGGAGCTGGTTTGCCCAATGTGGTATAACATGTTTCTAGAGAAGATTAATAAGGCTTCAAGGACATGGTATATGGCCACTGATTTGGCACATGCATTATTTTCCATTTTGGTTGGAAAAGAGGCTCCAAATAATTTGCATTTATGTGAAATTAACAAAATATTTATTTATAGTTTTTCCTGAAAAGAACTGTCATAAAATATTCCACAGAAGTCTGGATAGCACATTGATTTATTACATTGAGGATATTATGTGAATTTCATAGGATGAGCAAGAGGCAGATAGTATGTTAGAGGCTTTAAGAAGATACCTGTATTTCAAAGGGTAGATTTAAGTCACAGGAGCCTGCCACTTCAGTGAATATTTTAGGGATCCAACAGCCAGGTGGATACCAATGTCCTTTTCAAAGTGAAAAGATGGAGGAGGCTAAGTATAGCTACCCAGTAAAAAGTCACAGCCTCTTGCTTGTTCCTTGACTTCAGTCAAGTTTCAAACCTGAATCCACTCATGAAAGAGAGATCCCCTCTCCATAGAAAGAATCCAATAATGTCAAAAGAAGTGTGTATGGTCGTCATTCCCTAAGACCTTCCCCCAAAGGGAATATGGTCGTTTTACTGTGGAAAGTGCTGTTGGCACACAGTCCAAGTTGACAATTATTAGTGAAAGCACTAATAATTGTGGCAGAAACAACTTTATTTTACTTTTTCCTCCCAGGCACAAAATTGTACTTCATTTCCCAGCTGTCTTTGTAGTCAGATATGGCCCTGTAACTAACTTCCGTTCAGTAGAGCTCTCGCGAGTGTGACTCTCCATCCACTTCTCCATCTTCCAGATTAGTGGCGAGGGCTCTGTGGACCTACACATGAGTCCTGGCACCATGAGTTCCTGGAGGAGAGAGATCCAGGGGAGATTGTAGCCAAGGACATCTGCTTTAGGCTGCTTCGTAAGCAAGAAACAGACTTCTGTTTTGTTAAACCACTGGAATGTGGAATCTGTTTGTTATAGCAGAATATGCCTTAAATAAGGTGATAATCTCGCCATCAGTAGCTTGGTAGGAGTGGTGGATTATGAAACCATATTGGAGAAGGATGCATGGAGTATCCAAAGGCATTTGTGGAGTCAGTTCTTACAGCCACATATTTCTCTGGCCGCTTATGATTGGCCATTATGGATGCCTTATTTTTATGATTGCTTGTAATAAACCGCCTCTGTGAGTGGTCTAATCACATGTCAGCTAGAGCAAATCTACCTAGTAATTTTCTCATACTTTCTTGTCCTTTTGCCTAGTTTACATGGTGAATCTTAGCAGTTAAAATGTTGAATACTTGGCCAGATAGTACAATACTAAGTAGTATGCTCCACAATAAGCACTCTAGCAAATATAGTTTTTCAAAATGGTCTGATCATCTATTTAATACCAGGAGCAAATAGCTTGTTGATACCAACCTGCATTTTAAAACAAACTCTATTCAGAATGATGCCAAGAGTTTCTGTCTCTTCCACCTTGATGAACATAATTTAATTCCCTCGTTTGTTCTTCAAGGTTCAGAGTATTCCAAGCATCACAAGAAGGGCTGGGAGAGGAGAAGTAAAAAAGTTTCTCAGCACATTTTTATGCAATAAAACTCAAAAGAAAGAGACCTACTGTACTTCTTTCATTTTAAAATGTCCATTTTTCACATTTTAACACAAATTGAAATGCCTCAAACACAATGTAGTTAGAAAACATTCTCTTGTAATTCAATCAGCACCAATTTTCCTTTTTTTCACTTGACTTAAATGGTCTTATATTTAATTGAGAGTGTTTTTCTTTTCTTCCTTAGTTGTTATTTAAAAAATGCTTTGTCACAATTGTCAATGTCTTTGATTTGATGACATATGGTTATCGATACGTATTTTGAGGGTTAACAAACTGTTATTTAAATTCATAGAGTGAGTAAAATTTCCTGGGCTGTATATGTTTCATTGCTCTCATACGCCTGAGCCACAGTTTTCTTTCTTTGTTATGTATAGAGTTGTTCTGAACATGTCTGAAGTCCTAGTGTCTTTCCTGCAGCCAGGGAACCACTACAGCGACCGTTACAACAGTATTCCTAGTATTGAGGGTAGCATTTGGGCTTCAATATATGTCATATTTATTCAAAACGAAGTTTCCTGAAGACCCCACCCAGACTATTTAATTCTTGTCTCCAAAATGAAACAGATTTCCCATTGTTCCTAGAAAACTCATTTTGGCATATGACAATGTGTTGATGTGACATTTGAAGTGACAATTGGACAGCTTGAAAACCAATGTCTTAAACTTTATGGTCAGGTGAGGTAGGATATTCCCATTCCTCCAGATTCCAACTGTATTCCATTATGACTGCTGAGCCTGTGTGTGTTTTACTCCACGTGGGGAGAGATGTTTGTCCCAAACCAACGCTTTTGTGCTGAAGCCTTAGGAGCTGAGCTGAAGATGAACCATCCCACCTTCACAGGAGGTAAGTTGAGGTCCAGTTACAATAAATGGTGGGCTACATACATGCCTTTTGGCACTTGTATCATCTCTATTTTAAGCATGAGATGATGGTTATTCCACTGAGAGAGGAATTAGATTCCCCAAATGTATACCATACACCAGTGACAAAACAACATATGTTACCCATTATTTTTACTTTCTCCCAGTTCACCAATCACACGCAATCCAGTGTCTTCTTCCAACTAACGCAGGACTCACATGACCACCTATAATGTCCCCTCTTAGCTTTAAACTTTCTGTAAGGTCAAACAAAAATTGCTACAAAGAGACAAAAAAAGAGATTCAAGTTTACCCAGAAACTTTGGTGAAATACCTTTTGTACAGCAAGTGCTTCTGACTTGAAAGATGAGAATGACAAGGTAGTTCAGAGTACTCATTGGAATGAGAAGGTATTTATCCAAATATTGAAGTTTAGTAAAAGTAGATTTGTTTAGACTCAGCTTCAGCCTATGGAATAGTTGGAGGGAGAAAAAAAGTCACCTACGTGTTTTCTGTTAGTTATGGTTTCCTTAAAATGTTTTAGAATTTTGGCAGATCGAGTTTGCCAAATTGAGTAGAACTAGTAATGGGAAGGGGTAGAGAGAGTAGAGACAGGAAACAAGAACTGAAACACATGTCTGAACTGTGCACATAATAAAATCAAGCAGATATCATGGAGACAGCAGGGCACTAAAAAGGAAATTGCTCCATGCCAAAAATTTGCAAATTTAGTTCCAGATTAAAGAATCTAGATGCGTATTGACATGAAAATGGAATTTCGCATGAGAAGGGACAATATACCACTGGCGTAAAGGGAAACATAATTTTATATTTTCTACAATAGAGTGATTCTTAAAGAACTTCATTACTCTGAAACAGAACACAATGGAACAAATATTTTCATGCTACTTAGTGAATGAAAATATTTGTTTTCTCATCATTGCTCAGTCAAACACGTTTCTCCCATGTAATAGGCATCATGGAAGTGCACGTGCTCAGGGCACGTGCCGGAGCACGCTACCCCCTACACACTGATCAATTCCCCGTAGGGGTATAATCACCCCGGGTTGAGCTCCATGACGCTAGAGGCAGGTCCCAGCTAATGGCCACTCAAAGCAGGAGGGGCTTAGGATGTAGGATGAGAGTTGGGGTGGAGCATGGGAAGAAAAGGGCTAAAAGGATGGATGAGACTTGAAAACGGGGGGAAAGGAAAGGAGTCTGTATCAGTTTCCCAGGGCTACTGTAGCTTGAGGTTTAGAACAACAGAAATTTATTCCCTCCCAGTTTTGGAGGCTGGGAGTGCAAAATTAAGGTGTCAGGCGATCTAAGCCTTCCAAGAGAATCTATTCCATGACATTCTCTGAGCTTCCCAGGGTTGCTTTGGCTCATAGCCATGTCACTCCATTCTCTGTTGTCACACGGTGTTTTCCCTGTGTCTGTCTCCCTGTCTCTTCTAATGAGGCCATCAGTCATATTGTATTAGAGTTTATGCAAATTGAACATGATCTCATCTTTCCTTGATTATATCTACAAAGTGATGTTCATGCAAGTCACTTAATTTCTTTGTTTTTAAAGTGTAAAATTAGGCAGTTGGGTATCTCTTTTCTAACTTCCCTTATTTTATCTTTTTATTCATGATTGTACCACATTCATTAGTATACTTGACTTGATTAGATATTTCTCCCCAAAAGAGAAAAACAGCAATGAACAAAACCACGTCCATTTGTGATACTGTCTATAAAGAATGAGAAGTGTAGCCATACCCAAAGAATTTGGATAATTCAAGACAAGGAGACAAAGATCCTCCAAAATCTCAACTGTTTAAGTGGCTAAAGCTTGTTCCAACCTCAGGACCTTGCCACATGCTATTCTCTCTTCTGGAAAGATTTTTAGCCTGGCTAACTCCTACCCCTCTCCCAGGTCACAACTCAGCTCTCAATCAGAGCAGGCTTCTGTGACAGCTCTCACCCCTTTCCTGCCTCTTAAATAAGATCCTCTCAGCTATTTTCACTCTTGGAATCTATTTGTTTTCATTCATTGCACTTAGTATAATATCTAATTATGCATTTATTTGTGTGTGTGTGTGTGTCTGTTTGTCTCTGTCTTCTGTTTGACTGAAAATTCCTAGGTGCAGAGGTAATACCTGGATCTATTTTAGATCTGTCTCCCCAGAGCTTAGCACAGTGTATTGTCCATATTAGATAATCATTTTTCGCAGTTGAATAAATAAACTTAGTTATGTTGTCGACGGGACTTGTAATTACTGCTCATGAAGAAGGATTTGGGTTTGTAAATCTTTCTACGACATAATATAGCATGTTATATTCATTGTCTGGGGGGGTCGTCAAAGGAATGACTATTGGGGCTGGGTGGCCAAAGGGTGACAGGTCACTAACTTCCTCTGCTTAGGCTGCCAAGTGTCCCCCTAGATATGCCACGGAAATAAAATACATAAAATACATGTATAGAAGGAGCATGTTAAGAACAATAAAATAATGAGAATAAAGTGATGACACAATGTTAAGATAAATAAGACTGGTCTAAAAAGTTTATCATGCTAAATAAACCAGAGTTTCCCAACCTCTGCACCCTGGCATTACTTTGGCCTGAATAACTCTTTGTTGTGGCCATCCGTCCGTTCTGTGTGTCGCAGGGTGTTTGGCAATAACCTTGATTCTACCCAGTAGATTCCAGGAACAACCCTCCAGTTGTAACAATCCAAATTGTCTCCAGACATCACCAAATATCCCTGGGGAGAAACAGTTGCCCCGGTTGAGAGCCACTGCACCTCCGATTTAGTAAACAAAAGAGCCAAGCAAAGCAAACAAAAACAATAAACAGAAACCTTATGCTACACATGTCTCGTTTCACTGTCCCAGCACCCTAAAAATCTCACAGGGCAAGTCAGAGTCATTTCCGTTTCTTACATAAAGACAAGCAAACAGGGCAAATTACACGACCACCTCCATCCCACACAGAGGCAAAGCAATGGTTTCGAGTCTAGGTGTTTTGATGACACAGTTTGTGCCATTTATGTGAAACTATTTTGCTGTCTTAGTGAAAGCGCTCGCTGGAAGCCTTCCAGAACAGGGATGAGCTCCAGCGCCCGGAAACACAGAGGGCTCTGGGCAGTGAGTGGGCCACAACCGTGCCTCACGATGTCATTCCCAGGGCTGTCACCTCAGCGGTTCCAGGAGCCCAAGGCCCTAATTCGAGATCTCTGGCAGCTGTCGTCTGAGCCCTCCAGCTGCACATTCTGCAGCCTGAGAAGAGAATTCCCAGATCTGTACTGATCCCATCTTTTATGGGAGACACCTAAGAGAAAGTGACTCTATCTGATTTGCCTTTTCAATATACATCTGTGCTGACATTGTAGCTTTTCAGAGCAGAATTGGTAATAATATCCATGATCGATGTGTTGTTTTTTTTTTCCGATGTGTTTTTAGAAATATTGTATTGGTTTTATTTTATTTGAGCAGGCATGGGTTAGGGAAGAGGCAGGGAGAGAGAAATAGAGTCGCCGAAAGAGAAACACACACAGTCCCAGAATGAGAGAAATTGAAAGAAAAGTCAGAGAGTGCGACAGAGAGAGCCAGGAGAGACACACGGAGCCAGAGGCAGAAGCGGCGGACACAGCGGGAGGGACGGACGGGCGGACACGCGGACGGCAGTGAGGACGCAGGGGCGAGAAGGCGCGCTGAGCCTGCAGGCCTGGGCTTAGGGCCTGGGAGGGAATTGCGAGGGGCGAGGAGACTGCCCGGCCTGCTCTGCTCTTCAGGGACTCGCGACTCCAAGTCACAGACCTTATTTCAGCAACGCTGAAGGCGGTGGGTTAAGCACAGGGTCTGCGCGGCGTCCGACAGCTCTCACACCGCGCCAGGATCGCCGGCGCACGCGGGCACGGAAACCTCCGCGTCCCTCTCTCTCCTTTCTGTCCGTTTCTCAATTTCCCCCTGGACCCACAGATCCAAGAGCAGCTGACTCCCGCGGCGAGGGGGGCGGGGCGCGACCCGCACTGGGGCCCGGGCCTGCTCCCCACCCTGCGCCCCACCGCCGACCCCGCCGACCCCGCGGCGAGAAGCGCGGAGGCCGCCGCAGGTGCAGCGCGTGGCGATCGCAGGGCGGACCTGGCTGTGCCGGGAGGCTCGGCGCCGGGTCCACGCGGTGTGCGAGCCCTCCCTCCGGACCAGCAGGCCCCGGAGTCGCGTCCAGGATCCGCGTGTTTTCCGACTGGCTCCTCGGCGGCCGCCGGATCCGGCCGAGGCAGGTTCCGCCGCACCGCGTGCAGCTGCAGGCCGACCGCGGAGCAGCCCACCTGCAGGTGCGAGACCGCGTGGGCCCCGAGCGTGCAGGAAGTGGTTGTCATGGTTCATGTTGAAAATATTTCTGAGCCTGTGACTGTGGAGTCCAGCCCAAGCCACCCATGCCACCTCTCGGTGAGCAAATGCTGAGATCAGAGTCTTGCGTGGGAATTGTCAGGAGCGCGGTCGCCATCGGAGCCGGACCTCAGAATACATCACGGCAGAGCCCTGCTTCGTGGGAAGCCACGACACACACCGGTGTGGTTTTCTAACACAACCGTTTCGTTTATTCAGGACCACACACGTTAAGGGACTTGTGTAAGATCACCCCCAACAATTTGGTGGCAGAACTGTGGCCAGAACTCAGACTTCCTACTCTTCGTCCTGGGTTATTTCCACTTAAGGCACTTAAGTATAGGCAAATAGTAATTTTTAAATAGAAATTGAATGTCTTTGAAAATTTCTAATTAATAGTCTAAGGAATGTCAATGCATAGAGGGAATGCTTCATAAACAGAATTAGTAAGAGAACTAAGAAGAATCCAGCACCTAGCCTAATACGTGCACAATGAATATTTGTTGGATGGAACGAATGTGGTGGATTTATTAGCGTTCTTTTCAGGGGGTTGCTGTTATATGAAAGAGCCGCACAGTGACTTACCTTGGTGAAGAACGCAGGGCTCATGACTCAAAAGGTGCCAATGCAAACGTGAACGCGTAAGTAGACGCTGGTATATCGGCACCATGGACTACTTACTACTCAGCCCTAAAACAGAACAAGCTATTGATACACATATCAGCTTGAGTGGATCTCAAGGGCTTAACGCTGAGTGAATAAAAGCCAATACGATTCCATTTATTTGTTATTATAAACACGTGGGAGGAGGTCTGATGGAGCTGGAGTCTGACTATGGTGGTGGCCGCACCATCCATGGGTGTGACGTAACTCATAGAACTACACACCAAAAATAAATGCATGCAAACATTGGTAAAAGTCTAATAAAGTCTGTTTTGTTAATAATATTCTATTGTGGTCCATTTCATAGTTTTGGTGATTGTACTAAAGTTTTATGAGATGTTAATATTGAAAGTGGGGTGAAATTTGCACAGAAACTCTATACTGTTTTTCAATTTCTATGTGAGACTAAAATTATTTTAAAATACAAAGTTAAAGCAAAAAGAAAAAGGTGCCGTTTGGGAGGGATGTTTTTCTTAAGTAATTAAGGGAAAATTCAGTAAGCAAAGAAATGCTAGGCCGGGCGCGGTGGCTCAAGCCTGTAATCCTAGCTCTCTGGGAGGCCGAGGTGGGCGTATCGTTTGAGCTCAGGAGTTCGAGACCAGCCTGAGCAAGAGCGAGACCCCATCTCTACTATAAATAGAAAGAAATTAATTGGCCAACTAATATATATAGAAAAAATTAGCCCGGCATGATGGCACATGCCTGTAGTTCCAGCTACTTGGGAGGCTGAGGCAGGAGGATTGCTTAAGCCCAGGAGTTTGAGGTTGCTGTGAGCTAGGCTGACGCCAGGGCACTCACTCTAGCCTGGGCAATAAAGTGAGACTCTGTCTCAAAAAAAAAAAAAAAAAAAAGAAATGCTAAAGATATAGGGTGCTCGGGAGATTAACAGATGCAAACCATGTGTAACTACTTAAGAAAGTCCACTCTCAGCAAATGTGAAGCCTCTTTCTTGTCTCTGCAGAATGAAGCAAGTCCTACTTCCCAAGTCTCTTTATTTTGCATTTTCTCCCAACGTAAGAACTACTCTTCCCTGCCAAATTCAATAGCATGGAATACAAAGCAAGGATTTCATAGAAATGTCAGGTTATTTGAGGAGAATGACCCTCCTCTAGCACATCACCCTTAACTAGGACATTTCATCAAATATTGTCACCAGCAAAATGGGGCAGGAGAGGGTGTTCCTTCTGGAAGTTGGATTAGCATGAAAAAGTTGAATTCACCAGAGTATATGTCACATTTTTCAGATAACTAGATTCTCTGGGGGCTACAGAGTGGTTAAAGGTTTAACAGGATCTCAATGAATCTCTCAGGTCTCCTTGTATATCATTCCATTCTGACCACGAAGCATGCAGAAGTTCATCAGATCAACTCATTTCTCAGCTGTATTTGTGTCCTAAGACCTTCATTCTTGTTTGGCAAATCTGCGTGCAATGGCATGTCTGGGATTCCAGGTCATCTGAGCATTTAGGCTGCTCTTCTGTTTACAGTTCCCCAAATGTCCCCTTTTCCCAGAGGCTACATCATCCTGGCTCTTTGACATCTTGGAAGGGCAGAGATATTGCAAATCAGCTCTTTGAGCATCTCTATTTTGGGCTATAAATTGCTAAGTGAACCTAGAAGGCCAAGAATTTCCCTTTACAATTGCTCCCTGCGTTCACCCAAGCCAAAATCATGCTCATCAGAGTCATTTTGGGCTACTCTTAATGAATGAATTTTGATCCCATAAAATTTTTACTATGTTAAAAATGTTTATTAAGATAATTCAGGAGAAATTAAGTTACCTAGTATGTTAAACAGAGGATTAATATTTTAATTTACTGATAAAAAATTAAAGGTTTCTCAGGGAATGTTATAATATTTTGGTAATGTATAGTTCAAAGATACTTATGTTAAATGGTTCTAAAAGAACACTTCTTAATGCATATGAATGGTGTAGTTTTTTTAAAAAGCCATACCTTTTATGCATATAGTATACAAACTAAATTTTACCAAGGCTTTTCCATGCATTATCCCACCTAAGCTCATAACCTTCCAAGATAGATATAACATGTAGATTAAAAGTAAGAATGGCCTCATAAAAAGATTAGGGGGCTTGTCTCAAGACAAATAACCAGGAAGAAACAGAGTAGGTCTTAAATATAATCCAAATATTCAACACAGTGAAATTATTTAAAAATATATTTTCTAGCATATTTTCTCTTAAATGATTAATCCCTTAGCAACCACCTTGTGCTTTTTGGGATTCACTTCAGAAGGAAAGGACCTATTTAGCAAATTATATAGGACTGTGAAATACACATTTTTATAAAAATTGTATTTACAGATTCATGGCATGAGATCAGAAGATAAACTTGAAAGTAATGTGTATCTTTGCCATTTCATTGGATCGTTTTAAAACCATTCCAGAATATAATGATTGATTTAACATCTCTAGAAAAGATTGTGCATCTTATTTTTGTTCACCAGCAGATTGCTGAACAACTCTACTTAACGAACTGAAAACCTTTCTTATAATTTAGAACTATTCACTTGTGGAGAAGGATTTTGATTACTAAATCCTAGAATCAGTTAAGAAAAAAATTTTTGTTGAATTTCCCCAAAGCTGTTCTTTAAATTCTGGATCATTATTTTGTTTGTATAACACTTGAAATTTAATTAGATATGGTCCCCAAATAAGTAAAATGCCATGTTTCTTCTTAATTCTAAAACTTTAGACTTTATTCAATATTAAAATAGTTCAAAAAGTACTGAATGCAATAAGAGGATTGTTTTAGATATCATGAATCACTTGGATATGTATTTAAGGATCACAATTTAAAAATACTACTTTATTGGTAGATCCACTACCGCAGTAATCCATACTGTTCTATGTTTTTGCTATTGCCATTTTCTGAAATCTTCCTCCAGCAGGCATCTTTGTTCCCAGCTTACTTGTTCTCTGCATTATCGCTGGTCTGTAGCAGTTGTTCCCAAACTTTATAGCAAGTTCCAGAATGACCCAGAGGGCTCTGGAAAGCGCAGGTGGCTTTGCTGCATCCCTAGAGTCTCTGACTGCGCAGGTCTGGAGGCTGACATCTGCGCCATCTGAGGCCGACGCTCTGCGTGCTTCCGGGTATTTCCGCTTCTTCAGCCTGACTTTTGGTACATTGAAAAGACAGAAATTTGTTCTTCTTTTCTTTTTTTAATTTCAGCATATTATGGGGGTACAAACGTTAAGGTTACATGCATTGACCTTGCCCCCTCCCCCCAGAGTCAGAGCTTCAAGCGTGACCATGCCCCAGACGGTGCGCGTCGCACTCACTATGCACGTAAATACCCGTCCCCTCCTCCCCTCCCACCTGCCCCACACCCAACTAATGTTTGTTTTTGAAAAGACAGAAATTTTGTAAAACAACTCTTCTCTCTAAGTTTCCGTTGTCCAAGGTAAACAAGTTTTCATTCGTCCAATGTGTTTGCCTCGCAGTGCTGTGATGGCTAATCACAGAGGAAAGAAATTCTCCCTTGAGCCTTTTATATTAATAATATGAGCTGCCTCTTACCAAGGCTATGCCCTGCCTCTGGCATCAAGGAAGGCATGGAAGAACAGCTCATTCTTATTAGAAGAAGAGATTCTAAACAAAATAAGTTTAGAGAGCCAGAAATAGCTAGCAGTTTTGGTGCCCTGCATGGCTTCCCTCCGTACACGTAGAGACATGTCATAAATTGTTTGTTGCTCCCACTACGGCCAGACAGCATGTTATGCAGGCAGAGAACTGTGGGAATCATTAAAGTGAATCTTTTCAGTGTCCACACTCATATTAATTTAGCTTCTTTGGAAATAAAGTGATAATTTCAAGCCATTAGGCTATGCATTGAAGCGACAGAAGAAATAGACGAAGGCAAATCGGGCTTGGACTGACGCTGGTGGATCTGGAGTTGATCTGAATGTAATATCTAAAAACCGAGCTGTGTTTTCTTTGGTAGTAGCAAGTCGTTGATGCTTGCATTGAAAAGACTCTTGGAGTCTGAATTTACATGCTTTCTTTTAATTGCATTAATGCAGAGTTTATCTAAAGAGTTTTCTGTTTGACTCTGTTAATAGCATCGATCACATGCCAGGCAATGGACTCAGTGCCTAGAGGGCGTGGCTCCGGCCCTCTGGGAGCTTACACAGAGGCGGGCATGGCAGGAATCTCCCTACAGAGCTGGGGCTGCCTAGGGAAGGAGCGTGCCGGCACACTCTCTGGAACAGTCTTTGGCTGAGGCCCTTTTGTAGGGGGTATGCATGCTTCCGATGCACTCTCCCCTCCGCCGCTGTGTGTTCCTCTCAGAACATTCCCAAATAACTCACTTATTGCTACAGTGAAATAACTTCACTGGAGTAGGGAATCCTTTCTCTGTCTCCAGGACTGAATTTTCTACGAAGCACCGACGGGAGGCGTTGACATCCGCGTGTTGCCGCAGGTGGCCAGAGCGCGGGGAAGAGGCCGACGCGACGGCAACGCGGGCGGGCGGGCGGCCTTGATGGAGACGAGTGAGCAAAACATGGACAAAATAATGCCTTCTTCCAGTGCTTGCTTAGGTCTGCTAAATTGGCAGCTGCCTTCTCCATATACTGGTCTTGGGCTCAATAATCTTCAGACACATGAATTATTCCTGTTTTGACTGGTTCCTGGGGATATTTATTTGCATGCGGTGCGAATGGGTCCCGCGTTCTTTGCAGACACGCCGCGGAGCAGCCGCTGGGTTCAAGTGCATTGCTTTCCTCACCCAGCATGACCATTTTCCTGATACCATTCTCCTGTGCGTGACAAATAAAGACACGTACCTCTTGGGGAGAATAGTGTCTCCCTCCAAGCAGTGCTCGTGCACCGTGACGGGCGCGGGCCGGGCCTCTTGTGCGTGCCATCAAGAGCCTCCTTGTCTCTCAGGAAGGGAAACCCTTTGGAATACTTACTCCTCATTCATTATTCATATTCATTATGAATATGCATCTGCAAGGCACGTGTCCAATTGCTGCCACCATTGCCTGAAGCTTTGGCCGTGTGAATCTGTTGGCAATTGCCAGATGCAACCGTCTGCGCCAAATCACTTCTTTCTATATCTTTGCAGGTGTTATTTTCCAAGGTGACTGCCTCTACCTTAGTTGGAGAAGAGTTGAGTCCTAAAAACAGAAAACAGAATTTCACCACTGTTAAGACTATGTCTTCCTGGAGGAGACTTGTTCTATTAAGAACTTAAGACTGCATAAAAAGACTATAAGAAGAAAAAGAAGTAAAATTCAAGCTAATTTGAGTTTGTGAAGGGAGCACTGGAAAGGCAGTGGCGACTCTGGGCTCAGTTTGGGCTCTGCTCCTGAACAGACGTCAGTGAAGCAAGACACCTTTGGGTCTCAAGATTCCTTTTCCTCTATAAATTATACCTCACCAGTGTCATATCCCCATTGAATCTCAGAAATGGAAGGGACTTTAGGGTATTAGTACGTCTACCCATTTCAGTATTGTTCTGTGGATCAAACAATATGAATGTTAAAGCTACTTTTGAACTTCTTTTTCCTTGACTATTACTAAGCCCCCACTATGTAGAAAACATTGGAAATGGACAGAGAGAAAACCACAAGATGAAATAGACATGATTTTTTCCTGCTCCAAGAAGTCCATTGTCTTATATAAGGAGATTCATTCTTTCTTCCATGAAGGTATTCAACAAACATTTATTCACACACTATGGTAGACAGGAATGCAAAACGAAGAGGCGTATTTTTAGCTGTCTTCAAGGATCTCTTTTAATTACTAGAGAGACAGAGAAGTAAATAGTTAATAACTCTGATAAACGCCTGGTGAACTACGGTAGGGGTGGAAACGGTAACTGCTTTGTTATAAATATAAATAATACAAGGGTCCACGGAAGTGTGAGATGCATGGTCTGAGGGTTGGGAGAGGAGGACAGCTGGCACGCGGCATTCAGGAAGAAACAATTCTCAAGAACCTAAGCACGCTTTTCGGCCCCACATTACGTAAGTGCACATGGAAGACTTTTTCTTCATGTTCATTAAATGTTAGTTTCTCTTGGCTGTTCATGGAGAAGAGTTGTCAGGGTCTCTCTCCCAGGTCAGAGTTCTCACATGCTTGAAATGAGCGACACTGGTGACCATTGTTAATGTCGACTAAAAGGGCACTTTAATAAAAGTCCTTTTTAAAATGGCTAAAGAGAATTCTCCAGGTTCACACAGAAAAACTGAATTTTAAATTAATTCTTTCTGTATTTAACAAACAGCAATAACACACTGCTGCCTTTATTTAAGGTGTATTCCACATGGATCTTCAATATGTGGAAGTTATTTCAAATTTCTTCCTTGGAGGAACAGAGAAGGTAAGATGCCATAACACTCCCTGATGATGGTGATCTTGTGTGATTCCAATACTTAGTTTGACCTTCAGAAGCCAGATTTTTCTAAGGACTGCAGTTGAGGCCAAAAATAAGAATAAGAATAAGGCTACTTATAAGAATGTAAGAGCTCTGTGGTTAAAAATATCTCATTATTTCTGTCAGTTCTTAAATATTTGAAGGTTATAGAAGCAGTTACAATCAGATAGAATTGTGCCCAGGACAGAGTTACAGAGTTGATAGTGGAGGCAAAAATAAATAAATAGTAAATGGGCAGGGCTACTATTTTTTACTAGTCCATGTGGTTAAATTTTAAATTTCAGGCCATTGTATTAAATTATTAATAAATTTAGAGCAATTTTCCTAGGAGAAAAAGCATTAAACAATTTGTATGTGATATAAGGACCTAATCACAGGCATCTATGGGGAGGAAAAGCTATTGAATTAACATGATCAATTCTTTCCAACTTTCTCTTTAGGATTTATCTGCACTTTCTTCCATTGTTTTGTCATCTTTTAATACTCATTCATGTCACGCATCAAACACCTCTTAAATGACCACTATGTCACACTGCTGGTTGGATATGTCATATAAATAGCTCTTGAGGACACCATACCTCAGTATCTGCCTCAGTGCTTGTCATTTATTAAAAGCAATAGTGAGCAGGGTAGTTCCTTTACAGGAGGGCATGCTATGCTAGACACACACGTCTGGCCCCAGGAAGTCACCTGGGATAGAAAGCCACAGTGGGTTTGGGGTGATGAAGGGCCTGATCAGAAACAGAGGTTGGGATAAAATAGCATCTATGCATCACTTGTGGGATGGGAAGGATTTTGCTAGAACAAGAGAGGGTGTGAAGATAAAGGAGAATAGGACATTTTATGCAAAGGGAATTGTGTGTGCAAAGACAACAAGCTGTAACAATGTAGCTCATTCTGGGAATAGCTAAAGAGATGGGGATGGTAGGACTGCCAGAGTGGGCAAGTAGTAGGCTCCAAAGGTATATGAAAAGGCATCTGAGGAAAACTAAAGATGGAGAAAATTCTACGATATGCTATCATTTTTTATTACGTTTTGCATATAAACAGAAGTATTCTCTACTGGATTTTGGGATATAATATTGTAAAGTTGTGTCTGTCCGTTTTGCATTGCTGTCAAGGCATACCTGAGGCTGAGTAATTTATAAAGAAAAGAGGTTTATTTGGCTCACTGTTCTGCAGGCTGTACAAGAAGCATGGTGCCAGCATCTGCTTCTGGTGAGGGCTTCAGGAACCTTCTGATCAAGGCGGAAAGTGAAGGGGGAGCAAGTTGAAATTTATTATCTGTTTCTTTAGATACTTTTGCTTGGTGAAAATTATTGCTCTTGCTTTCTCTCCCTTCTCTCTTTTCCAGCATAATTACCAGTAACTCTGCAGATATGTGAGGTAGCATTTACATATTAAGAGCCACTGATTTTTATGCCAGTCTTTGCCTGGTCTGAAACGTGGGAGGTGGTTCCTCTTCCTGGTGGCTGTCAGGCAGCGCCATTGTGCGGGTGAGCCACTGCCAGCCTCCAAACACTAGGTCATTGTTTTTCAAATGACTCTTAAAAACAAAAACCAACCAAACAAAAACCAAAACCAGTCTACTTGGTGGTGATGGACTATTCTTTATTCTGAGTAAACCTTGTAAGTTTGGATTAAGAATGCAAGAGGTCAAGACATTTGTGGGACTGTGCTGTGGCGTCGGTTTGGCTCTCAGGAAATCAGAAAGTAGCTCTCGTGTTCCAGGGTCCTACGAATCTCAATGCCCTTTGCTTTAGTGAGTTAAGTCTTAAATTATCTGGGGCTGTGTTCTAATACATAGCTACTAGAGACATGTGGCTATGGAAATCAAAATTAATTAAAACTAAACAAAATTAAGTAGTTAGTTCTTTATCACACTAGCCACATTTCAAGTGCTCAACAGTCACATGCTACCAGCGGGTACTGCACTGGACAGGACAGATGCTAAGGCCTTCCCATCACTGCTGAAAGTTACATTGGAAGAGGCTAATTTAGAGGGTATTACTATTATTTCCAGTTCAGAAAGGACAAAGAGCTAGACTGTACCCATGATTATTTTATGATCACTTCATTTTATTTAAATCAGTCTTAGTTACTTGGCTATGAGATGCTTTTCTGGACTGCCGTGTAATCTACTGGGAAGAATATTGGACAAGATAACCAAGGTTTGTCTCCACCATAACTCATTTTTATTATAGTAGAAAATAATTTGACTTCTTTAAGTTATTTTTGCCTACAGAAGATCAAACTATGAGACATGTGCAGAAAAGAGTTAACATAGCAATCCTGACTACTATCCTTAGAAAGATCTCCTTATAAGGCATTATCTGTTGACAGGCATATGGAGACTTGAATTTCAGGAGAATTCCCACCATTTCCTTATAAGAGTGGCCAATTTGTGCCAAAAATGCTCACACAAACAGTATGGTTTATGCTGAACTCCTGCTTTTTTTCTGGGAGTCTAACATTCATATATGTGCCAGGCAGAGGGTGCCTATGTGACTAGCCCCAAAATAGCATCCTTGGTGCTGAGTCTCTGACAGGCTTCTTGGGTAGACATTTCACACTCAGAACAGCTCATTGCTGGGGGAATTAGACATATCTTGTGTGATGAGGATGCTGGAAGCTCCCTCCTGGTTTCCCTTGGACTTTTCCCCATATCCCCTTTGCTTTGCTGATCGTGCTTTGTATCTTTTCACTGCAATAAATCATAGCCACAAATAGGACTCTGTGCCGAGTTTTATGAGCCCTTCTAGCAAATAACCAGTCCTGGGGTGGTCCTGAGGACCCTGAACACACCTCATCATCATGTTGAAAGGGTTATACGCAGTCTAAAGCTTGGGACCAAGTTTGAATTCCAAACACAGTGCCATATACTTGCAAATTATTATCATTAATTGTAGTGAATCTGGCAAGGAAGAAAAAAAATCAGACAAAACATTTATTCAAAGATGCACAAAATAAAAATTGTTTAAGATTAAACTGAAAAGCTGTATACACTTGAATAAATAATGTCTAAAATAGTTTCCTTATATCAACTGGGAACACTTTGAATCTCAATAATATATTAGGATTAGGGAAGATAAGACCTGATGAAAAACAGAGGACATGATGCCTATTTTGGACTTTTGAATATCCACACAAAAACTTCCAAAGCAGTTTGGAGCTGTGAACAGCTAAGATAAGAAATTTCAGTGAAACAGAATAGCATTCATCCTTCATTGGACCAAGTTGAAAGAAACTAAAGAGATGTCTTAACACAAGTCTCTGGACGTGAATCTGTCTTTCCACACAGGTTTAAGTGACTAAAGTCCTTAGACCTGACACATCTGGGTGTTTCTTGGCAGGGGCTTAGAAATATGGCCTTGGCTTCCAGCGCTGGGAGTGGGAGCTGAGCTAGCTCGCTCTCCTTTTATTTTAAAGTACGTTTATAAAGTATCTTCTTGCAGTGAATTCTCTCCTAGCTCTAACATCATAATCTTTACCCAAGCATGAAAATCTATCTTTCTCTTTGCAATTCAGTTATCTCCAAATTCCAAATAGCAGCTCAACCTCTCATTTCTACCACCTGTTTTCTACAGCGAGCCTCAAGAAGAATATATCCTTGGCTTCCTGCGATGGTGTCTAATGATAATATTGGGGCCTGCCTTCTTCCTTCTCCCTCTTTGTTTCATCCGCCAAAGTCTTTATTCAGATGGCCAGTTCTGGAAGGTTTGCATCAGAACATCCCTGAGCATAGAGCACTTGAGGGGCCTAAGTTTGGGTATAAGTTGTTTCTAGGGAATGCCCAAAGATTGTCTTCATAACTACAGAGACTTTTAAAAATATATCAAAGGGGGAAAAGGAAAACAAGTATCAAACTTAATGGAGTACAAAATAGCATAGAGATTAAGACTGCAGATATATGAAGCCAGACTGCTTGGGTTCAAATTCCAACCTCTCTACTTATCTTTTATTTTGTCTTGGGTAATTTACTTAACCACCCTGTGCCTTGATTTCTTCATTTGTAAAATGGAATAACAATATCATCTACCTTATTGAGATACTTGTGAAGATTAAATGTACATTAATAATATATCTACATTGTATAGCACATCTAGTAAGGGCTACCTAAATATTGTGACTGTCTAATTAATCACTCAAACTGTGATGTATTTGAAGATAAAAAGGGGTATTATTAATAATTAAGCTAGAACAATAGGTATAACTGTAAGTGTTCAGTATTATTATTTTAAAATTTTACTTGAAAGAAAACTTAGGAGATTTTCAAGAAGCAAGGTCTTCTACGATAGCATACCCATCAATATAAACTTCCCTGCTAATAAAATTAAAGGATATAGGAAAAAAATGAATATACCTCTGTGTGATAGGACTTGAGAAAAATGAATTGAGTTGAGTCACGGGAGCATATTGAGCTGCCAATCTTTGCCAGAGATCAGGGAGGCAATGCTTATTGAGGACAGAAGTGCTTCTTCGCACTTTTAGGTGTGCACGTACCCCAAAGTGTTAAGGGTGGAGGTCCCAGAAAACCCCATTTGAAAGTGAAGTTAAATTAGATGCAATATGACATCAAAGCAGACAGGAGGCAGCTCAGACAACTCGCCAAGTATTCTGGTCTTGCTACCTTTTATGTGGGTGGTTACGCTGTCTCTAAAATTATTTTAAAAACATCAAGTGGTGTATGTCAACTCAAATGATCTCACTTGTCGCTCTGTAAATATTGTTTCCTTCCAGAGTAGTTCAACCCCAGATGCCATTTATATGTTCTTCGTTCTGGTTGTTACTTAACAATGACAGCAAATATTAGTCTCTTCTTTCTTGTTAGCCTCCTGTCCAGCTCGTGGGCCCTTTATTGGCACTTGCCAGAGGAAAGAGTAACTTTTCCTAGGTGGCATGATTCCTCGAAGTGTGTTCACTTTCAGAAACAGAGATGATGGATGGTAAGGATGCAGGCAGGGAACTAGCAGTCCCAGGGCTGGAGGGAGCATTGACAAATATATTAAAGACGCCTAATCAAAACATGCCCATGCTCTGCTAAATAAAGTCTGGTTGAGCAGAACCAATAAAGTCTTTTAAGTTTCTTTTTTTTTTTTTTTAAGTTTTTTATTCTGAATAAAAGAGATGATCTATAGAAGGAAACAAAGCAAAACTGATGACAAAGGAGGGGTTTCAATGTTGCTGATATTTAAAGATGAGTATATGCTGAACCAGGAGGCTGAGTCCTAGAACACAGAGAAAAATAACTTTATGAGACTTTGAAAACCAAAGATTAAGAAAAATATTAATTGAAAAAAATCAAAATTGTAGCGCTCATTTATTAACGTGTTTTAAATTAAAAATTTTGATGTTAATTGGATATTCTAGTCCATCTGTGTCTATAAATTATAACTCATTATAGCACAGATTCAGTTCTATTTCAGGTCAAATCATGCCTCATTCTTAGCAAACAGAAACTATAGAAATTGGAAGTCTGATATAAAACAGTCCATAACATTAATGGCGTACCTTGATGTGGATTGAGTCCTCACTATCGGCAGGATAACATATGCTTCTCTACGTTTTTACACATATTTTTGCGTTTGATCCTCACAAAGCCCCATGAAGTAGGTTTCATCTTTGCCTCCTATGCACAGGGAAGTTAAATTGTCTACGCTGGGCCTCACAGCTAATAGGTGAAGGAGCAAAAGTTCAAACTCCAGAGCTCATGTCCATAGCTCTTGTTCAATCTGACATTGGCATCATTACTAGAAAGATATTTGATTCTGAACACTTATCTCAGATTAGTGCTAAATGCTTCATGATTTAGTGCATGGCACACACAGAAAAAGCATTTAAAGGCAGGATGCCATGAAATCCTACTTTCGCTGAACTGATTCACAGCTCTACTGTGGATTTAAAATAACTTGGGTGTGTTTATGAGTGTTTATATATTATTTATCTCAGCCAGAAATAGAATGAAGTATTAAGTATCAGGACTAAAGCCAAGTAAATTGAAGATGTCAGAAATAACCAAAAGCTCAGGAAGCATCACACCAATTCTTTAGGGCACTCTGGGGTATTTATACAGGATGTTTCCAGTCCAGTTCTCAAGGCAATAAACTCTATGTAGGTCATCAAATAAATAAATGTAGCACTGCATAATCTTTATTCTGTACTGTCCTGAGAAATGGTTTTCTTTCAGAGAAGCAAGCTTTTTACGTTTGACATCAGGCTGCAGTCTATTGCTTGTACTGTGTAGGCTTATGATAAAAGGTGTACACTTAGATGAGCAGACATTTCAGCTGAGACGGTCTAAAACAGGATTTAGAACCATTTCTGTAACGCAGTCTTATCCCTCAGCCTAGTGTCTGTCGCGGAGGAAAGCAGAGCTGCTGTTGATGAAGGGAGGAAGGGGGGCCTGGGGCTCCAGCAGCTGGGACCCCTCGTGACCTGTGTGCTCAGGTGGCCCCAGGGGTACCTGCACTGCATATCTAAGGCTCCCCATAACACAGTTTGAAAGTCACTCTTTTAAAATCAAACTCAAGAAAATGTGTGGGAGCAATCAAACTTAAACTAAAAATATTATAAAATGTAAGGAGATAAAATTTTATTACCAATGACTTTATTTAGCACTCTATTTCACTAAACGTCTGCATGTTCCCACATTGAAGCTCTGTGTGGCCGCATAAGGAATCAAATTATGTCCATGAAAAAGAAAAACCAAACTTTATTATTTCAACCTTTGTTTGAAGAATTAATATTCCTATATTACTTGATAAACATTATTTAAGCTAACCCTTAATATAACTGAGGTTTCAGATGTCCATCTGCTTCTTATGGAAGCTCAAACAAGGAGATTAACGAGAAAACCTGCGCAAAGACGACCCCACCTCCAACTCCCCGTGCTACTTTGAACTTTGGACGTTCCACGGCCTCCGGGGCCTTTGGTTTCTTAATATGATCATAGGAGATCATACACAGTCTTCATTTAAAAGTTATAAGCTCTTGTGTGTTTCAAGAAAGGGATTATTTAAAATGAATTTGAATCAACTAGCATATCAAATTTTTAAAAGGCTTAAAAGTGAATCCACTTGTGGCTGTTTTTAATTTCTATGAGGAGCATGTGCGCATGATGCAGATTTAGGGCAAAAGAAAGTCTTTATTTTTAGTGGAATGAGTTATAGTAAAGACCACAGCTACAATAAGACATCATTACAAATCAAAATACACGCTAGGGTGGTGTTGTGGGACAGGGAGATGCCCCGTTGTCTCGGAATTTCGGCCGAGGATCTGCAGTGGAGAACAAAAGGCTGAAATCCCAGGTTTCAAGTTTGGAGAGTTGCCACTCCACACACTGCTCAGCTTTCTCACTTACAAAATAGTATTTACCTCCTCATTTTACTAGGAGCGGTAAATGAGTTAAAACAGTAAAGTGCTAAGAACAGAACTGGGCACATAATAAGAGCTTGATAAAATCTAGTCGTCATTATTATTGCTGATATTTGCTTTCCTGGGGTTACGATGGGAGGCTGAGAAGACAACTTTATTGTAAGTTTGGCGATGGCAAGGACTTATGTGAAATTTCCTATATTCTCCCTAGCACTTAATACTATAATTTTACAAATTGTGGGCTCATTATATTTTTCTTGCAAACTAAACAATTTTGGTATTTAATAATCTGAGGTTTAAGTTATAACTATTCATTTTGAAAGATTGTGCTTCATAAAGCTGAACAGTTGTAAATATTATGTGGCAGCCCAAATAATAAGCTTGATGATACATACACATGCCACGGGTATATGCTTAGGGATTTACTCAAGGACACACACACACCCACACACACGCATATAATCAGACAACGAATAGTAAATCTTTTTCAGGCACGTGACACATTTTAAAAGTTGATTGGCTGAGCACAATGCAATAAATTGAAACAAATAAGAAAATAATAGTAAAAATTTCAGTATGTTTAGAAAATAAAAACAAACTTCTAAATAATCAATTGATTAAAGAAGAAATCAAGGAAATTGCCAAAAAAAAAAAAAAAGCACTACAAATTGATACTTGTAAAGTACTTAAAGCATTTCTTAGGGAAGTTTGTAAAGCAGTATAGCTTAGTAGTTCTCAAGTGAATTTATGTATATAAAATAAAATGAGAAGATTGAAAGTGATCAGCCAAGTTTTTTTCTATAGAACATAGTAACACAAAACAAGAAAAACCCCAGTCTGAATTTGATAAAAGTAGAAAGAAGGAAATCATAAAAGATAAGAGTAGATATCAAAGAAATAGGAAGCAATTATGAAGATTAACAAGACTAACAACCAGTTCAAAGAAAAGAAAGCACTAATAAGTTAGATAAACATCTGGAAAACTGATCAAGTGAAAGACAAGGAAGGCAAAAACAAATATTATGAGGAAAATGGGATCAAACTCTAAATAATTATCTTTTTTGTTCCTCAGGTCCAAAAGAACATCATGAACAATTTTGTGACTATATTTATATAAATTTAATTATTTAAAATGAAATTTATCAAAACTGATGCAAGAAAAAAATATAGTAAACCTGAATAGACCAATAACTTTTAAAACATTTATTTGGTAATCACAATTTACACTCATTTGCCTTCTCCCCACAAAGGCACCAAGGCCAGAGAATTCTACCAGGAAGTTTTAATAAATCTTTAACCTACAGGTAATTCTGACTTTATACTGTTTCCAGAGGATAGAAGGGGAAAAGCTACTTAGTCCATTTTTTTGGAGCTATTATAACTTGATAACCTTGATATTCAAGCTGTATGACAGCTTAATAAGAAAAAAAAAGGCTAATTTCATTTATAAATGTAGATGCAAAATTATAATATTCTCTCTCTTTCTCTGGGTCAATCTTCCTAGAGAATTATCAGGCAAATTAAATTCAGCAGGAGCATTACCAAATGGTTTTCGTTTTAGTAAAGATTAATTGTATAACAATAGAAAATGTGTTTATTTATTTAGCACATTAATAGATAAAAGGTGATAGTTATCTGAATGAATGCCAGAAAAGCATTCTATGAAATTCACCATTTGTTCATAGTAAAAGCTAACAGTAAACTAGGAATGGAAAGAAATAAGACTTGTCTACCTCAAAAATCACTGTGATGATTGATTCTGTTCATGTTGTGTTGGTGGTTTTCATAATAAGAGAAGGAAAGGATATAAGAGATATATGGATTAAATAGAAAAAAACCAAAAATTTAATTTTTAGACAATGACTTTTCTATAAAAAATATGCAAAAGAATCCTCAGAAAAATTATTAGAAATAATAAGAGAGTTTAGCTGGTATAATGGAGATAAAATTTATATATAAAATCCATAGTGTTCCTATAAGACAGCAGTAAACACTTGGAAAATGTTAGAGAAATTTTTAAAAAATTTACAACATAACAAAACATATGATACCTAGGAATAGATTAAAAACAGATATTTAAGTTCTACATAGGTACAAGTGTAAAATAGTTTTGAAGCATATAAAAAGAGACCTGATTAAATGGAGTCGTATAGTATGTTCATAAGTGGGAAGAGTCAACATCATAAAGATTCCGATAATGTATCTATACATTTAATGGGATTCCAATAAAAACAACAGTCTTTTTCATGGAATTTGAAAAAATTATTTAAAAATAAATGAGATAAAATTTCAGTCCAAAGAGAGCTCACTCTGAAGATGAAGGAGGAGGTACAGAAGGAGGAAGGCACACCTGCCATACTAGTTTCCATGACTCATTTATATACTTACAGAACATGAACTACAAAGAAATGGCAAGCCCATCAGAAGGACAAAAGAGAAACTAAGAACAAAAAAGCAAAACCCCAAACCCCCAAAGCAGAAAACACACAGACCTTAACATATAGGAGATTTCCGTTTGTGATAGAAGTATCATTACAATATGTTTAACAGTAATAAATGGTGTTGGAACAGTTGCATACCCAAATGTGAATAAAATAGATATACACTTAGTTACATTTGATTAAACACCTTATGACTTTTTGAAGAAAATAAACAATATTTTCACTGCATTGGGGTAGAGAAGGTATCTTAAACAAGGCACATAAAAAACAGAATAAATCATAAAAGAGTAAGTTGACACATTCAACTGTAAATAATAAATTTCCATACAACAAAAGATGTAATAAATAAAAATGAGACAGAGAACAATGGATTATTGTCAGAGAACAATATGTTTATGACAGAAACCAATGGATTATTGTCCAGAATATATACTGAAATCATATAAAGGAAAAAGACAACTTAATAAAAAATGGGTATTGTGGATGGATACTTGTTTACTTTGTTGTATTAAACGCAAATGATGAAACTCACATATTATACTGAACAAACAAATGGTTTATCTTGCTTTCGGAATATGGGTACAGAAGCTATAATTAGAAGATGTGGAAGGAATATTGCATATCTAAAATAGACTTTTGTTTTTAACGCTAGTCTTGTGAGCCCACAAATCTATGTTTTCAGAAGACTCAGAAAAGCCAACTGCTGTCTTTGAAGGACAAAAGGGAATTAATTTGAGTGCCTTTTGTTTTGGACAGAACAACAATCTTTATATCTCCTTGGTTGTATGAAGCACAGGTGATACTACACAAAGTTATAAGAGGCATTTGACCACATTTAGCTTAAGAATATGCATATTAAAATTTAACCGATATATCTAGCATGTTTAATTTATTTATGGTAACTGATCGTGCCATTTTGGTTTATAGGTCCAGCCTGTTCTTCACATAAACTCCTTCTCAGTCCCATAACCATGGGCAAAGGATGTGAAGATACAACTCTGAAAAGAGGAGAGTCAAATGGTGAGTCAACTTTGGAAAATTAAGTGATGAATAAAATGTAAGTTAAAATAATAATTAAATATAATTTCATATTCAGTGGCTTAGAAACAATTTTAAAATCTGAAAATTCTAAATTCTAAACTTTAAGTCTGAAAATATCAAGTGAAGAATTCAAAATATAGGAACTCTTATACAGTGCTGGTAGGAGTGTAAATTTTGGAAAGCAATTTGACAACAGTTATTTTATTATTAAAAATGTACACATTTGATAAACCAGGAAGCAATTCCTTTTCTTGGTATGTAACCCAGACAAACTTTTGGCATTTGTGCAAGAGGAGACATTTAGAAGGAGCACTAGTTTTAATAGTGAAGACTGGAAACAATCTAAATACATATCAATAGAGGTGAGGGGTAAATAAATAAATAGTGATATATTTACATAATGAAACAGATGATTATAATGAAAAGAAAGGAGCTATATCTATATTTATTGACATTGCTATATCAAATAAATCTAATGAATAAAAATCATGAAGCACACGTACACTGTGATATAACAGTCCTATACATTGGACCCAGTTATCTCTATATCTATGGAGAAAAGGAATAAAAATATGCACAGAAATAATTTACATCAAATATAAGGCAGAGATTTCCTGTGGACGTGCAGGTAGTAAAAGGTGACAAGGTAAGGGTCTATCTGAGTCCATTTTCTGCCACTATAACAGAATACCACAGACTGAGTAACATATAAAGAAAGGAGATCTATTCAACTCATCGTCCTGGAAGCTGGGAAGTCCGAGAAAATGGTGCACCTGGCTAGGGTCATCCCATTGTGGAAGGGTGGAAGGCCGAAGCCAGCAACTAAGAGGGAGGAAATTAGAACAAATCCATAGTTTTTGTCAGGAACTCGCTGCTGCATAACGAGCCCACTCCTGCGATAACGACATTCATCAATCCATGAGGACAGAGCCCTTGTGACCTGATCGCCAATTACAGTCCTGTTACACTGCTAAAATGGCAATTCAATTTCAACCCGAGTTTTTGAGGGGACATTTAAAACCATAGCAGGTACAGAGAAAATTTAAACTTTAGCAGTAATGTGGTATCTCCCACAATAAACAAACAAAAAGACCTACATCGACATAAGTGAACATATTTAACTTTTAACATTTGTTAATTGTATATGTTGGACACATGGGTGTTTATTGTGTTATTCCCTATAATTTCTTTTATTAAAAGTCCATAATGACGAAATATGTATATAGTGTAAACAATGAGCCCATATCTGTGAGTGAACTGCAGAGTGAGTGCTCTGGTTGGCCCGACAGCTATCAGCATGCTTTTCTAGAATATACCCTAGGCAGCCAATATGTTTTCCCTCATTGATATATTTCTCAGGAAGAAAATTACTTCCAGTGGTCAGTCCAGCAGAAAGAATGAGCAGTGCAGATCCCAGGGTAGTTCTTTACTTAACATATCATCGCCATATGATTTTTCACATTTAAATGCTAAACAAAAAGAACATTTTTATGCAGGGTTAAACTGTGATGATAATTATATGACCTCATTATAATAAGTGAAACTGTTTCTAATAAAGTTATTAGGGATGAAAACATGAACCAAAATTATTTTAATATTCATAGATATCAAATCCTCACAGATTGTGGATAAATTTTGGGGCCAAATATCATTCTTGAGCACTTATAGAGTACTTTAAGATGTTCAATTTTCCATGATATGATATTCTCTCAACATGGTACGTGGATTTTTATATTTGATAGGTCAATATCAATAAGCATTAAGATAAAATGTCCAAATCTAATAAATTACACACAATTTTCCCATCTCTCATGCTCTATTTAGTTTTTCAGGTCTAAGTAAAATCCAGAATAAAATATTCAAACCATATGGTGCCCCAGAGTGAGTCTTGACAGCAGGACAATAGTGAGTTTATTTTAACAGGATTCAAAAGGAACTGAAACAAAATCAATTTGCAATGCATTAATGATCTTATGATTAAATCGTTCCATGTTTCATAAAAAACATTTGATGTACTGAGCAATCTATTGTGTAATAGAAAGTGTTTTCCAAATATCACAGTGTTTTAATTAAGACTTTTTGTCTTTCCCTTTATACACATTAAAGAGAATTTTATGTCTCCTCATTCTCTTTCAAACAGGGCTCTGTTGTGTCTTGAATATGGTTATTTTCAGAAGAACTGAGAGTAACAGGCTTTGATGAGCCAAAATCTCAAAGGCTGAGTTTTCGAGTGTTGTCCTCAAAATGAGGATTGTGTGAGGATCTCGAAGAACGGCCGACACTCTCAGCTGTGGCGCGAGCTCACGCGTCCATGTGACACTGGCCGCTCTGCCGTCCGCGAGGCGTTGCCCGTCCCGGGCTCGCTGGCCGTGTCGCCCGCTGCCCGCCATCCACAGGGCAGAGTCAAGGGGACCGCGGGGCCCTTGAAACTTCAATTTTTCAGTCTTAAAGGATGACCCCATGGGACCGGAGGCTGACCGACCGCCCAGAAGGCGGTAAGCTTCCTCTGTGTGTCCGCTGCTACCTCCTAACCGATCAGCTTTTCTCTTACTTGGGTGACCATTCCTGGGGCTGGGGTTTCCGCACGGTGACTGGCCACCCTCAGAGGGAGCTTGGCCCCAACCCACGCCGAGAGCGCTCCGCGGCGAGAGCGGTGCTGGGCGACGGGCTGCCGAGAGCAGCGCGGGCTGTGACGCGAGACTCGGGCGCTAGGGCCGGCCGCCTGCCCTCTGGCGGTGCCGCCGGCGGCCGCGCTCCCTTCTGCGTCTCAGCCCCTTCCGCCAAGATGGAGTTCTTCCTTCCCTTGCAGTCGGAACTAGCTCCCTGACATCTCAGCCCTCGAGGCAACAAGCATATCCAAGCCTTCTTAGTATTTCCAATGGTGCAGTGAGAAAAGAAAGTGCTGCTAATAGAAAATGCCGATTTCACCATTGTGAACATTTGATAACTCTACACAGAAACAAGGAGGGAGGTAAGCACACAAAGAGTCCAACAGTGAGGTAGAGAAACACAGAGGAGAGAGGGCAAGGGAGAGAGAGGGGGGTGGGGTGAGAGGGAGAAGAGAAAATGAGAAGCTGGGAGGCAGTCTGTGCACTCATGTGGGCACAGCTAAAAGATTCCATGACTTTGTTTGTTTCCCTGCTAGACTGGATGTTTTCATCTTCATTGTGGTTTAAGTCAGGCATTTTAAGTCTGAGTAGTCAGACCACTTCAGTTGTTCTAACACCCTAAACCCAAATGACCACACAGCTACCACTGCCCGCTGGGGGGACCGTTTAGCAATCGCGAGGCATTGATGTGGCCTGCAGGCAGCCTGGGCTGTAATTCGTTGCTTCAGAGAAAGAAAGCTAAGAAATTCTTTTGGGAAACCTAAGAGGGACTGGATAAACTTGTGTTAAGTGACAGGACAGTAGTGCTATGTTACTGGGAGGTTAGTCCTGGGAAGAGTCTTCCACCCACGGAAGGAAAAAACACTCTGCAAAAAATTGGTCTGCCTAAAGACGTTGCCGCTCTGTTGGAAAGAGACAAGCATTCTCCCTGCATTGAGCTGGAGGGAACTGATCCTGTTCTTTGCCCTCAGGGTGGAAGCTGATGGCGAACTAACTAGGCCAGGAGTCAGATAGTCGCCATGTCAGCTTTGTTGAAAGGGAAGTTAGAGTGGGAAACAGCTCAGATGTGGTCTGTTTGGACTTCCTCATGTTTTTCCCCCAGAGTTAGATCTGACTCACTCGGGCAAGGAGGCTGCCGGCGCAGCTGGGCCAGGCCTTCCAGCGAGCAAAGCCTCGCCGCACTGAGCCCAGAGCCCCAGACTGAGGGCGCAGGAGGGAGGAGGCCGCCTGTGTGCGGAGACTTCCCGTGTCAACCACGGGAGAAATAGGGACCAGTGACTATCAGATTCTTCCACATGGTGAACAAATGAGTCACTGCTCCTCTGTGGAAAGAAACAAATGAGATCTAGACAGAAAGGTAGATGCTGCTAAGCAACACTTCTGAGAGAGCAGAAGCTCTATTTTGTGGTCCTCGAGGAAAAGACTGAGGGAGAGAAAGTGGCTTCTCCCAAACTACACGTTGAAGGTGACTTTATTTTACTTACAATCTTGGTAAAAGAACCCACGTGATTATAAGAAGTTTCAGCTCAGATTGTGGGGTGCTGCTAAGCGATTTCGAGCTTACTCCAGGGAAGGACGTGAGAAAATGGAGCGAGCGCCGGGGAGGAGGAATCGCGTTTGGAGAGCACCGATTGTGTCAAATACCGCCGTAGTCTCTCACGACCAGCGAGGGTGAGTTATTCACTAAGGCCGGGCAGTTCAGAAAAGAGAAGTAAGGCACACGCCAGCTCACGTGAGGGCCTGTCACCATAAAAGCCACTGCAAGGATGGATAGCCCTGCTGAAATGAGGCGTAATAGCCAAACACTGGAAACAGTCCAAACGCTCATCAACTGGCAAACAAAAGAAGAAACACCTTTGTTTGAAGAAACAAAATGTGGTGTTTCCACGTCATAGAACACCATTCAACAACCGAAAGGAGTGAACTACTGATAAATACCACAACATGGATGAGTCTCTAAAAAATCTGGTAAGAAGACAGTCACAAAAGATCACATTTATCTTATGATTCCGTTTACATAAAATGTTCAAAAACGCAAATCTCTGGAGGCAGAAAGCAGATCAGTGCTTGCCTGGGGCCGGTTGCGGAGAGGCAGAGACGGAGTAGACACAAAGGGACATGAGGGAATTTTTGATGAGAATGTTCTAAATTGGATTGTGGTGGTGGTAAATTTTGCAATTAAAATGGGTGAATTTTATGGTGTAGAAGACCAACTTTTCCCAACCAAACAGGCAGAAGTCACTCGGGACTGGGTATGGCTGTCCCCTTCCCTTGCGTATTCCTGAAGCATTAGCGGCCACTGGGCTCCGGCAGCCTTGGGGTGAGTGCTTCTCAAATGGTCTCCTGCCTACACCCAGTGGTCCCCGGTGTAGACTGACGGTGGTAGAGCCTGATCCGAGGCTCACCAAACTCCAGTCCTCTTTCTCCCAGGCATAGAGCGATACCGGGTGTCCCAGCCGCCCTTGCAGTTGGGGTGACCATGAGACGCAGTGTCGAGTTCCCCGGTTGGGGCGGGGGGCAGACACCATCGTGCTGCTTCCAGGCCCAGCCCAGGAAGAGCTTTCCCACACGCGCCTCCGGTTGCGCCCAGTGTACTCGAGGGAAGCCTGTGCCCGGGAGACTTCGGAGCCAAGGGCTGGACAATGGCAGAGCCGTAAGTTGGAAGCAGCTTGGCCTTCCGAATCATTTCTTATGGGAGGAGCCCAGCGACCAGAAGTGCCCTCATCAGACTTTACATGAATTAGAAATAGATTTTTCTCATGTTAGAGTCATTTTGAAGTTTTGGGTCTGTTTTTTAGAATATCTAGCATGGCTTTAACTCATACACTGCTATTATCGCCTATTTAACAGAAGAATATGTCTGAGATTTAGGGAAGACCAATAACTTATATAAATTCGAGCACCAAAGAGATGTCAGATTCAAAATCTGCACCCTAAACCATGTGATATTAGAGGTTGTGCTCTTATCCACGATGCTATATTGCTTCTCTTTTTCATGAGAGTTGAATGGTACAACAACAAACATCAGTTATCCAGAGTCCAAGCAGTTCCTGCCACCATATATCATGTTTCCCCCAAAATAAGACAGGGTCTTATATCTATTTTTCCTCAAGAAGACCCCCTAAGGCTTATTTTCAGGGGATGTGTTATTTTTTTTAAGTATAGTACAATAATCTACATTTATTCAAATATAGTTAAGTTGTCTTCTTCTGGAACATCAGTATCACTCTCCAAATCCCGAATTCCATCCTGAATTTCTTGCGACTCTATTTTCTCTAGAACCATTGGCCCCAATCTCTCATGTTGAGCACTAGAGCTCTCATGGGGCAGATGAGAAGGGCTGCTCATCTTCTTTACCACTGTGCGACGAAATGCGTGGGTTGTGCAGATGCACTGCGTAGCCACGCCCATCACTAGGTCTTATTTTCAGGATAAGGCTTCTATTGTGAAAATGCTTAGAAATCTTGCTAGGGTTTATTTTATGGGTAGGTCTTATTTTCGGGGAAACACAGTATCTATCACCAGCATTACTGAAGGTCCATCAGCTGCTTTCTGCATCATTGCAACTGCTTGGCCTGCCCTCCTCCTGCCATTACTCTCCTATAGTCTACTATTAATCAGTAATCAGAGTGATCCTAGTAAAACACAAGATTGATCAAGGCACTCTTTTGCTCAAAACCTTCTGAAGGGTTCCCATCTCTGTTGTGGTAAGAGCTGTGGTCCTTACAACCGTGGTCCCTATGGCCCTGCAATCCGGTCTTCTGTCGTCTCTCTCTCCTGCATCCAGCTCCCTGTCCCCACGATCTCACTGGCTCTGCTGCGGCCACACCAGGCTTTTGCTGTGCCTCTACACTCATCTGCCCTCCTGCCTAGAAACTTTCTCCAGATCGTCACATGACAGTCTCTGAGATCTGAAAACATCAAAATGGAAACATGTTAGTGTGGAGAATGTTACATACCAGAAGTCCTTTTAGGAATAGCACTGTAACTTATTGGAAAGGAAAAAACTTAAGAAAGCACTTAGGTAGTGAAGGGAAGACCCCTCCATGGATCGCTTAGCACCAAACCGTTTTGCAAGAGGGAGCAGACAGCTGTCCTGAGCACTGCTCACATAGCTCAGGAGGGACACACTTGCCATGAGCTGCCTTCTTTCTCAACCTTACCACGGGCAATGCTCAATCTCTCTTGTAAATAAGTATATATTTATTGTCTCACCAAATATTTGTTTAGCACCTACCTTGGCAGGCATTGCTCTGAGTGCTTGAAATACAGCTACAGATGGTGAGAAAATGTCCTTGTTTTTGTGGCTCCTACGTTCTGGTAGAGGGAGGCAGATGATAAATAAAACAAAAGAAGTAATATTTCAGGTATTGATGTGTGCAGTGAAATAGAGCTGATGGGGTGAAGCGTGACGGGGGGCGTGGTGGGCGAAACGGAGTATCTAGCAACAGGGCGCCCATGAGGGCTTCTCAAAGGCCCTTTGGAACCAAGACCCAAGGGATGAGGAGGGGTAGCCACATGAGGATCTTGAGGAAGAACAGTCCACAACAAGAGAGTACAAGTTCAGTGGGCTGGACACAGGAGCAAGCTTGGCAGAGATAAGGAACAGAAAGGAGGTGTGCACACCCGGGGTTCAGCAGAAACGGGGGCGAAGGTGTAGGGTCTTCAAGCATTGCAGGCAGACTGCGTTTCATTCTAACAGCAACGGGGAGCCTTTTGAGAGTCTGAATGTAGAATAACTGAAGAAACAATTTTTAAGGTGCCAAAGCAGCCTAGTGAAGGCTCCCTCGTGTCTCAGTCTAGGCTGTCTGCAGATTCCCGCACTGCGACTCAGAAGACAAAGGCCTCAGGGACCCAGCCCGGGCCTTGACTTCGCTCATTGGTGGGAGAAACTCGTATCTCTACTTTGCACTATGGCAGGTGACTGCAAAACCCTGGATCACACTTTCAAAGGGAAGTTTCTGCGAGTTGTTTGGATGGCATTAGAAATAAATGTCTAGTTTTTAGACGTAATCTGTTTAAAGTGCTCAAAAATAAAGCCAAATGGCTCTATTGACATGGAACACTCCACGTATGTTACATGGGCAACCAATTTCCTTTTGAAAGGAAGCACTTTAAGGGATCCGCAGAAAGCAACCAAAGACACGTAATGGCCAATAGTAGTCTGTGGCGAGGGGCAGGTCTAATTGCCCAGGGACTAGAGAAAAGACTGTGAATTATTTGACAAAAGGCTGATCTTGTGATAAAACACAAGGTCATGCAAACCAAAGCATTAATAAAACAGCAAAGCCAGCTTCCAACGCCAAGCGCTGCTTGCCTTTGCCTTTGAGGGGGTGGGAGGCTGCTCGGCTCTGTGAGAATCCAACCCTAGAAGGATTTACAGCTCCGCCTCTGGGTCTCTGGGGAGCCAGGCTGCCTGGGAGAGGCCAGAGGCACTTGCTGGGTTCTGTGTGAGCAGTTTATTATCAAGCCTAGAAAAAAATCACTTTGCAAAGCTCCAGGATTGAGATGTCTTTGTATTTTCCACCAAGAAATGTTACTGTGGGAGAGGAGCATGGAAGAATCTGAAGGATAAGAAAAAATAAGACCTAAGTATTACGTGTAAAAGTTGAATCCCAAAATGTAGAGGGGCAGGTATGGGGCTGTGTTAGAGACACTATCGAGTTATCAGTTGAGCTACCGGAGTGAAAATCTAAATTAAAAAAATCTAAAATACACATTTTTAGGAATGTGACTTCTGCAAAGCTGTAATTATAGGACATCATTAGTCATCTGATATTTATTAAGTCCTTGCTGGTATGTGTCTCTTTTTTTCTCACCATCTACGTGTTATATTCTGCTATATGTCCATTGTCTGGCTCATGGTAAGGATTCAATAAATATTTATTGAAATAAATATTAAAATAAGTAAAAAAGAATGAGTCTGGCCTCTGCCCTTAAACGCTCAGAAATAATAGGGTCATAATGCAGAAAAAAATAAACAAGCCAAGATAACCTTAGTCGATATACTTTCTCTGTGTTGGTGCTGGGGTGGGAGGGCATGGCGCAGGCAGCTGGCAAACGCATGCATTGGAGAGAGCGCCAAGTGAACAGTTAGTGTCAGCTGATCCTCTGCCTTCAGCAGGTAGGCACGAAGACAGGGACATTATAGGAGAGGTCAAAAGCATGAACAAAGGTAAAACATTTGCAAGACTTTTGGTACATTTTGGGGAATACTAAAGAGTCCGGTTCAGCTGGACAGTTGAGTGTCATCATAGCAGAGAGGTTGGTATAGCGGGAAGAGCAAGGACTTGTGAGTCACAGAAAACCCTAACACTGCTGTCCCTGCAGGAGAACAACTTAATATTCATGACCGTCAGTTTCCTCATCCTAAAAGAGAAATGTTCATTTTCTTTTATCTCTATGTTCTCCTAAACCAACGGTAATAATTACTTATATTTATTGAGGGCTTACATGTGTTAGGCACTATGCTAAGTACATCAATTCTGTTAATTTAAATGCTCGGGCAAAGCACTTGACATTCTCTACCTTAGTCAAGCCTTGCAATCCTCGCAGGACGGGGCAAGTGTTAGGAGGATGAACGCAGTAACACAGCGCAGTGCGGGGCTCACAGAACAGGCTCGCCTCCCCTGGAGAAAGCTCTGCTTCACCTTCCCCGCCACTTTTTTTGTAAGTGAAGAGTGGGCGCTAAGCCTGGAAAGGGAACTTGAGCCAAACTGTAGAGGGTCTTTGTTATTCGTCATTATTTGGCCAACAGCTTTTGGTCTTTGAAAGTTTTGGAGCCGGGAAGTGACATGTTTATAGCTGCGATTTCCCTTTACAAATAACAGGGCCCTGAGGGCGGGATTTTGTTCTCATTGCTTCATCAACTTTTCTAGAGATGAAAATTTCAATTCAAGTTGCAAGTTTATCAGACATTCTTCCTTTGAAGGAATAAAACCCTCAGGTGACTAGAGCTTCTCAGTAGCATCCTGAGAGCTGCTCATTAACATGCCAAGCGCACTGGCTTTATCCTTTACTCACAGGGATGCAGACAGCCGCAGACGGTATGATTCCTGATGGGTTTTCTTGCTGCTTTGCCCTGAGGAATATTGGGATGCCCTTTTCTATCTGCTGCCCAGCCCACTCGGTTTAACAGTTGTACTTTTTTGTTTCCCCCACCTAACACATTTCAACTTATAGCCCTCTTTAAACATGCCTGCTATTTTTCTAGATGGTACGACTTAGCACTGATTTTTACTACTAGATAAATTTAGTCTCATCAACCAAATAGAGATCACTGGACAGACATTTCAAAACCTCAAAATGTCTCACAATCTCTTCCCAATTCTTTTATTTCAACCTTTTATCATTTCCATATGAACAAACCACTGATTTAAAAATATTAATAATAATTATAATAATAAATCAAAATAAATACCACTATCCCAGGCTAAACCTTTTCATAGACCTAAGGTAAAATCAAGGCTAAAGTACTTATAGACTCCCAAACTGTTTCTTTTTAAAAAGTATACTTCTCAAAGAACTTGTTTATTCTAATCATTGGTTATGATGCTTAATCTAAAGATTCTAAACTAAGAATTAAAACAAATTTTTTTTAAAAAATTTAAAACTTGTTAAGTGACAAGGCTGATGAAAATTTATGAATAATTTTTTACCCCACAGTCTAAAATGTGATAAGATTCACGATTTGGGCTTAACAAATTGAATGTCTCTTTCACCACACTTTAGATGTACCCAACATAGCAAAATTGTTTTGCAGGCAGCATATGAGAAAAAGTGGTCTGATCTTATCCATCAGGATCCTTGCTCCTCAGGCAGACGGACTCAGGTCTCTGTTCAAAAGAAGAATGGGCACTGGGGTGGCGCAGGTTCCACCTGCTGCTTCTGCTAGGGAGTCTATGTGTGGAGTAGCGAAGGGCCACATGATCTAAGATTTGTCGCTTTTTTGTTTTTTTATTAATAGATTTTGTTTCGGTCCCCACAAACGAGAGCCAGTCAGTTGTTTTAATGAAAAACAATGCACTTTCTCACACCCGGAGCTTGTTTGCCTATTTACTGTCTCGTTCTATTGCAAGACCGCAAGGACATAAACTGTTTCTGGGTGTCACCTAGCACACTGCTCCTGGCACATAGACTAACAGATTGGCACATAGTACCAACAGACTGGCACATAGACTAACAGACTGGCACATACTAACAGACTGGCACACAGACTAACAGACTGGCACACAGTATTAACAGACTGGCACATAGTACTAACAGACTGACACACAGACTAACAGACTGGCACACAGTATTAACAGATTGGCACACAGACTAACAGACTGGCACATACTATTAACAGACTGGCACACAGTACTAACAGACTGGTACATAGACTAACAGACTGGCACAAAGACTAACAGACTGGCACATAGTACTAACAGACTGACACACAAACTAACAGACTGGCACAGAGTACTAACAGACTGACACATAGACTAACAGACTGGCACATACTATTAACAGACTGACACAGTACTAACACTGGCTCATAGTATTAACAGACTGGCACACAGTACTAACAGACTAGCATATAGACTAACAGACTGGCACAAAGTACTAACAGATTGGCACATAGTACTAACAGACTGGCACACAGTACTAACAAACTGGCACATAATGCTAACAGACTGGCACATAGACTAACAGACTGGCACACAGTACTAACACACTGGCACACAGTACTAACAGACTGGCACATAGACTAACAGACTGGCACAAAGACTAACAGACTGGCACACAGTACTAACAGACTGGCACATAGTACTATACTAACAGACTGGCACACAGTACTAACAGACTGGCACACAGTACTAACAGACTGGCACATAAACTAACAGACTGGCACACAGTAGTAACAGACTGGCACACAGACTAATAGACTGGCACATAGTACTAACAGACTGGCACACAGTACTAACAGACTGGCACACAGTACTAACACTGGCACATAGTATTAACAGACTGGCACACAGTACTAACAGACTGGCACATAGACTAACAGACTGGCACATAGACTAACAGACTGGCACACAGACTGGCACACAGTACTAACACTGGCTCATAGTATTAACAGACTGGCACACAGTACTAACAGACTAGCACATAGACTAACAGACTGGCACAAAGTACTAACAGATTGGCACATAGTACTAACAGACTGGCACACAGTACTAACAAACTGGCACATAATACTAACAGACTGGCACATAGTACTAACACACTGGCACACAGTACTAACACACTGGCACACAGTACTAACAGACTGGCACATAGTACTAATAGCCTGGCACACAGTACTAACAGATTGGCACACAGTACTAACAGACTGGCACACAGTACTAACACACTGGCACACAGTACTAACATACTGGCACATAGTACTAATAGCCTGGCACACAGTACTAACAGATTGGCACACAGTACTAACAGACTGGCACACAATACTAACATACTGGCACATAGACTAACAGACTGGCACAAAGTACTAAC
>VSMD01001193.1:0-26882 GCA_008750895.1 Mirza zaza | reverse complement strand
GAGGAGCTAGAGCACCGGGGAGGAGCTGGAGGAGTGGGGAGGAACTGGAGGAGTGGGGAGGAGGGGGAGGAGCAGGAGGAGTGGGAGGAGTTGGAGGACGGTGAGGGGTGGGAGGAGCTGGACGAGGGGGAGGGGCGGGACGAGCTGGAGGAGCGAGAGAAGTAGGAGGACCAGGGAAGAGTGGGAGGAGTGGGAGGAGCACGGAGGAGTGGGAGGAGCAGGGATGAGCAGGAGAAGTAGGAGGAGCTGGAGAAGCAGGAGAAGTAGGAGGAGCTGGAGGAGCGGGAGAAGTAGGAGGACGAGGAAGAGCAGGAGAAGTGGGAGGAGCAGGGAGGAGCGGGAGAAGTAGGAGGAGCTGGAGGAGCGGGAGAAGTAGGAGGACCGAGGAAGAGCGGGAAGAGTGGGAGGAGCAGGGAGGAGTGGGAGGAGCGGGAGGAGTGGGAGAAGCAGGAGAAGTAGGAGGAGCTGGAGGAGTGGGAGGAGCAGGGAGGAGCGGAGTCTCTTTTAGGTCATTTCATTATTTCTGCATCTCAAACGCCACAGAGCTCCGAGACTGAGCTGCTACAAGTGTCGATTGTGTGAAAGATTTCATTTCAAAGAAAACCCGATGGTTAAGATGGCAGGTCGAAATTGCAGCCCAGCAGTAAAACTGACCAACAGCAATTACAGACCGCGAGAGTTATAATACAGGACAGTAAATTGCAACAACTGGCAACTAATGAAGAAACAGTACCATTCTAGAGTACCCGGAAAGACACAGGCAGATTCAAATGCAAATCTTATTCCCATCTCCCAGAAGGCCATTGGTCCTGAAAATTTGCACTATCAACCCCGGAATTGAGGAGAAGTAAGGCGAGTGGTTAGCCTGCCATTTTCCTCTTGTTCCTGGGGCAGAGAGTGGGAGAGGGCTGGGAGAAATGAACGAAAAGGAGAACAGCAGGCGGCAGGCTGCTTCCGTCCTGACCCCGAGCTCGTGCTCCCCCCGAGCCAGGAGGACGGAAAGCCCCAGTGCCACCGGCTGGGAACGGCGCGCATGGAGACCGTAGGAGTGGAAACATCTGGCGGGAAAGCTGCTTCCAGGTCATCTACCTGAGGCGGCCTGGATGGGAACCAGGGTTCCCCAGAGGCTCATCATGCCCTCAGGCCACCAAGAGCTGCCAGCGCTGAGGCTCGGAACACCTACCTTCGTGGTAACTGGGAAGAGGAGCACTGGCTCTGGGTGGGACGAGAGGGAAGGGCCGCCGCCGCTGTACCGCAGAGACGCGGAGAGCTCCCCGCCTGGGCAGGAGGGAGAGAAGCCACACAGGGAGTGTGCAGACAGTGGGCAGGCAGTAAGCAAACAGCATATATCAACAGATACATGGCATAAATGGACATAAAGACAAGTATCATGAAGAAGACACATAAAACAACTACGAGGAAAAAAACCCAAGCGAAGAAATACAAGGAAATATGTCAATATCCTTTTACTCAAAGAATGGCTTAATAGGACACCCACAAATCCGAAAATCTCAAAGAAGAGACAGTAAAACCAAATGAGCCAAAAGAAATACTGCAGACCTAAGGGAACAAGCTGAGAAACAAACACCATGCTCATATCATCTCAGACCCAGTGAAACATTACAAAAGGCAAAACACCAGGCAGGCACCTGACCACTGAATTACAAGCAGAAACCACTGTTTCCCATTTCTGTACTGCACTCACTGGCCGGGAAACCTCGCCCACAGCGGCACTCACAGTCCGCGGGGTGGTCTGTGCTGTGCATTGACGGGTCCGTTTTGCTCTTGTGTGATGAGGAAAGCTTTAAACACTGAAAGCTTGTTTTACTTTATAGGCAGCTTTACTTGTAATGCAAATCAGAATAAGTAACATATACATATATGTTTTCATTACATTATTTTTAAATGTTCACAATGTTATTTTGATAAATGAAAAATTAGAAAAGTCCTATGATGGCTATCGGCTGTGCACGTTCATCTGTGGCTGTCGGCTATAGTTGACGCTTGTACCGAAGTGGTTAAAAGAGATCAAGCATCTAGAGAGAAGGTGAGAGAGACGGAAGAGAGACAATGATGATGTAGTCTGAGGATAACTAGGTCTCGAAAAGGTGTCCCCAACAAATGGAACAAAACATATGTTCTAATATACCAGGAAAAACTTCCCCCAAAGAGGAAACCATTTCTAATTCTGAAAATCAAAACTGCATACCTTATTCCAGGAAAATTACATAAACTGATTAACCTCAAATAGATCACTTATAAAGGGGTATTTGGTAGGAAGAGGGGGTGAGAGTAGAAATAGCATCAGATTTCACTTTCATGCCATTCAGTGCCATCAGGACATAAAATTATTTCTAAATATTCTAAGGGAAACAAAGAATAATATACCAAATAAAGGTTTCATTCAAGTATAAAAACTCTAGGCAGACCATCTCAAGAGTGGTTGATCTCGAGAAATACAGTATCCTTAGCTCAGCCTGAAAAGAAAATGATAAAACAAAACCTACGGACAGTGAGAGGCAGCGGTTGAAAGCGCAGGGTGGGCGGGCAGAGCGGCTTCGCGGGTGAGCCCCAGGCCCGCTCGCGCTGTGTCCACGCTGAAGTCCTGGGAAGTGTGCTCATAGACCAGGGCGGGGACATGACACACAGGAACAGACGCAGAATTCATAACTGACCACTAGTAGGAGCTGCAAGGAGGAAGGCCGAGCTGAACAAGAGAGGGTCCCTGTCCTTCCCGCTAGCGGCAGGTGCTAGATTGAAACTATAAAATCAAAACACATAGTTAAAAATCATCACTAACAACCACTGAACGCTTTTACAACCTATTTTCTCATTCTTAGAGGGACCTATGTAGTGAAGAAATACGTATCTGGGCAGATGAGAAAAACCGCCAGCCAGAGCGTCTCTGCAAAAAGGACAGATTCTAGAAGAAAGAAGCAAGCAGACGCGCATACATCAGACGAGGGTCGGAAGGAGGGGTGCTGGAGACTATGGGAGGCTCCATGGGAGGAGGTTGCAGAGGAGAACTGGAAGAAGAGACCTCCTGAGAAGCCTGGAGACCAGCGGCAAGGGTAGGTAGAGGGGTTAACTTTCCCCTCCCCTGCATCTCGGACTGCTGGTGGCTCCCCAGCAATTGTAGAGACCTGCAGACACCAGCCCAGAGACAGCCACTGCCAGGGAGCGGTAAGCCTGTAGCGGATGCCGCACAAGGCTCCCAACTGCCACGGGCACCTCCCTGTGCACAGACCTGAGCCGTGAGGCAGGTGCAATATTGCTACATTCTCCCATCCCGCTTCCCTATCTGCGGCCTCCAAGAGAAACAATATAGCCACCAGCCGGAGGCATCTCCAGGGAACAGGATCTTCCCTTTTGAGGCCCTACAGCTGACTGAGGGGTACTGAGATGGTGAGCTCCCTACCGGCCAGCCCTCCCAGGTGCTGCTGGCCTGGTGACTCCAGGAGAACTGGGCAGACCCTGAGGCTGAGAGACATCAACCCAGCTTGGGCACCCTATGGGTAAAGTAGGACTGGCACTCCTCTTCCTGGTGGGGTCAGGGATTGAATTCTGGGGCCCAGAGGTCAGACCTGCAGACCAGATCCTGTGCACCCAGGTCTTGCATTGCCCCAGGGTACAGAAGGGATATTTGTGAATGAGCCTACTAAGGTATGTGTGCCCTCAGAGGTTAATCAACGTGCTTGGGGGCAACCCTCCTCCCATGGGAGGGCCATGTTCCCAGCCCAGGCAGTGATCCTGCACAGGGAACCTCCCAGTCTGCATCACAGCCAGGGGAGGCCCGGTGGCGTGAGGTCTGGCCTGCTGGCAGAGGCCCAAGAGAAGCCTCGGAATTGGGGAGGGTGGAAAGGGGCAAGGCCCGCTCCAGACTGCGTGTCTCAGACAGCCCCACCCCACACTCAGACTTTCTGACTGAGCGGGGCCATTCCAGCCCCTCCCTGACATCTTTTCCCAGAAGCAGAGAACAGAACTTTGACCCCTGCTAATGACATTGGTGGTGCTTGAGGGCGGGCTGACCCAACCCAGCTCTGCCCAGACTCACTCCCAGACCAGCCCTCACTGAGATGGCGAATAAGGACATACCTGGAAGTCCCAGGGTCCCACCCACCACAGGAGGAACAAGAGTGCCTCTCCAGAAGATCAAGAGTTGGTTAAAGAACCCAAAAACAACAGTGTAGCCTGCTCCTCCCAGCAAACGCCACCTACTGACAGGGAGGTCATTCTGCACACCCTTTTAACAGCACCTACTGACTCATCATACAGGGTGTGGTCGAATCTCACCCACAAATGCCACCTACTGGTTAAGACACTAAACAGGGCGTGTCATTATCCAAATGAAAGCCTAAAGGTAAGAAGCAACAACTGATCCAGATAGGAAGAAATCAGTGAAAGAACTCTGGAAATATTAAGACTAAAACAGAAAGCATACCCCCAAAGAAGAACAACAGCCCCTTAGAAATGGACATCAACCAAAATTAGACCATTAAAATGACAGAAGAAGAATTTTGAACATGGATTGTAAGAAAATTCAATGACTTGAAAGAAAAAGTGGATAACCAACACAAAGAAACCAAAAAAAGATTCCAAGACCTAGAAGAAAAATTCACTAAAGAAATTGAAATAATAAAGAAAAATCAAACTGACTCCTGGAAATGAAGAATCTATTCATGGAATTACAAAATACAGTGGAAAGCCTCAAGAACAGGGTAGATCAAACAGAAGAAAGAATCTCAGAGATTGAAGATAACACATTCCAATTAAATAAGTCAGTCACAGCGATAGAGCAGAGAAACAAGAGAAAAGAGCAAAGCCTACAAGAGATGTGGGATTATGTGAAGAAACCTAATGTGAGGGTTATAGGGTTAGCAGAAGGAGAAGTAGAAAACACTCAAGGGTTGGGTAAGCTATTTGAAGATATAAAAGAGGAAAATTTCCCAGGACTTGCTAAAAATCTAGATATACAAGTTCAAGTAGCTCAAAGGACCTCTGGGAGAATCAATGCAAACAGGAAGACATTATAATATGCAATCATCAGACTGACCAAAATACAACTAAAGAGGCCCTTCTATGATCTGTAAGGCAAAAGAAGAAAGTAACATACAAAGAAAAGCCAATCCGAATAACGCCAGACTTCTCTACTGAAACCTTACAAGCAAGGAGAGACTGGGGCCCCATTCTCACTCTTCTGAAACAAAATAATGCCCAGCCTAGAATCTTGTACCCTGCAAAATTAATTTTTGGATAAGAAGGAGAAATAAAGACATTCTCAGATAATCAAAGACTGAGGGAATTCACCAAGACAAGACCAGCACTTTAAGAAGTACTCAAAACATTGTTACCACAGATCAGCACAATAAACACTCAAGAATGTAAATCCATTCAAAAGCTAAAGATCAAAGGCCAGATACCATAAGGGCTCAAGAGAGAAAACAAAGCAACAAAGTTCAACAAAGTTCAGCCCAACATAATGAACAGAAATCTGCTCCACCTATCAGTTATCTCAATAAATGTGAATGGCTTGAACTCCCCACTCAAGAGACATAGGTTTGCCGAATGGATAAATAAATACAAGTCAAGTATCTTCTGCCTTCAGGAAACACATCTAACCTGCAAGGATGCAGTTAGACTAAAGGTAAAGGGGTGGAGAACAATATTTCAAGCAAACAGAAGCCAAAAGAAAGCTGGCATAGCAGTGTTGATTTCAGATAACTTAGTTTTAAAATCAACAAAAGTAATAAAAGACAAAGAAGGTCACTATATAATGGTGAAGGGTACAGTTCAACAAGAAGACATAACAATTCTTAATATGTATGCACCCAACTACTTGATATAAACAAATGGATAAACAGTGAAACCACAGAATACACATTCTTCTCATCAGCTTATGGGACATTCTCAAAGATTGACCATATCCTAGGACACAAAGCATGACTCAATTTAAAAAATAGAAATTGTACCATGTATCTTTTCAGATCACAATGGAATAAACGGAGAAATCAACCCTAACAGGAACTGTCATTTCTACACAAAGTCATACAAACTAAAAAACCTGCTGAATGATCACTTCATAAATGAGGAAATCAAGATGGAAATCAAAAGATTCTTTGAACTAAATGAGAAAGGAGACACAAGTTATCAAAACCTGTGGGACACAGCTAAAGCAGTCCTGAGAGGAAAGTTTATTTCCATAAATGCCTATATCCAAAAGTTGAAAAGATCACAAATAGACAACCTAATGAATCAACTCAAAGAGCTGGAAAAAGAAGAACAGACAGATCCCAAACCCAGCAGAAGAAGTGAAATCATTAAGATCAAATCAGAACTAAATGAAATTGAGAACAGGAACACTATACAGAAGATAAATAAAACAAAAAGTTGGCTCTTTGAAAAAATAAACAAAATTGACACACCTTTGGCTAGACTGATGAAAAGCAGAAAAGAAAAATCTCTAATAAGCTCCATCAGGAAAAGTAAAGGAGAAATTACAATGGATGCCACGGAGATACAAGATATAATTTATGAATACTACAAAAACCTCTATGCACACAAACTGGAAAATGTGGAGGAAATGGAAAAATTCTTAGAAATACACAGCCTCCCTAGGCTCAACCAGGAAGAAATTCTTGAACAGACCAATATCAACTACCAAAATTGAAACAGCAATAAAAAATCTCCCTAAAAAGAAAAGTCCTGGACCAGATGGTTTCACATCCGAATTTTTCCACACCAAAAAGGAAAAACTGGTGCCTACCCTACAGAAATTATTCAACAACATCGAGAAGGATGGAATCCTCCCTAACACATTTTATGAAGAGAACATAACCTGGATATCAAAACCAGGAAAGGATGTAACAAAAAAAGAAAACTACAGACCAATATCCCTAATGAATATAGATGCAAAAATTCTCAACAAAATACTGGCCAATCAAATCCAGGTGCTTATCAAGAAAATAATCTTTCACAACCAAGTGGGCTTCATTCCAGGGATGCAGGGACGGTTCAACATACACAACTCTATAAATGTAATTCACCATATAAACAGAAGCAAAAACAAAGACCATTTGATCCTCTCAATAGATGAAGAAAAATCATTTGACAAAATTCAACACCCTTTTATGATAAGAATGATCAATAAAATAGGCATAGACAGGGCGTACCTAAAAATGATACAAGCCATATATGACAAACCCACAGCCAATATCATATTGAATGGGGAAAAATTGAAAGCATTCACACTTAGAACTGGAACAAGGCAAGGTTGCCCACTATCTCCACTTCCATTCAACATAGTGCTGGAAGTCCTTGCTATAGCAATCAGACAAGAGAGTGGAATTAAGGGCGTCCAAATGGGAGCAGAAGAGATCAAACACTCACTCTTTGCTGATGATATGATATTACACCTAGAAAACCCCAAAGATTCAACAAGTGACTCCTTGAATTGATAAATGAATTTGGTAAAGTCTCAGTATACAAAATCAATACACAGAAATCAGAGGCATTCGTATACGCCAACAACAGTCAAAGTCAGAACCAAATTAAAGACTCAATTCCCTTCAAAACAGCAACAAAGAAAATAAAGTACCTAGGAATATATTTAACTAAGGAGGTAAAAGACCTCTACAGGGAGAACTATGAAACACTGAAGAAGGAAATAGCAGAGGATGTAAACAGGTGGAAGACCATACCATGCTCGTGGGTTGGCAGAATCAACATTGTTAAAATGTCTATACTACCCAAAGTGACCTACAGAGTCAATGCAATCCCTATTAAAATACCATCATCATTTTTCACAGATATAGAAAAAATAATTTTATGCTTCATATGGAAGCAGAGAAGACCACATATAGCAAAAGCAATCCTGGGCGATGAAAACATAATGGGAGGCATAAATTTACCAGAGTTCAAACTATACTACAAGGCTATACTAATTAAAACAGCTTGGGATTGGCACAAGAACAGGGACATTGACCAATGGAACAGAACAGAGAACCCAGATGTAAAATCATCCTTGCATAGCCATCTAATCTTTGATGAAGCAGACAAAAACATACACTGGGAAAAGAATCCTTATTCAACAAAAGGTTGCTGGGAAAACTGGATTGCCACATGTAGAAGACTGAAACAGGATCTACACCTTTCACCTCTCACAAAAATCAACTCACGCTGAATAAAAGACTTGAACCTTAGGTGTGAAACTATTATAATTCTATAGGAAAATGTTGGAAATACTCTTCTAAACATTGGCTTAGGCAAATAATTTGTGAAGAAGACCCCAACGGCAATCATAACATCAACAAAAATAAATAAATGGGACCTGATCAAATGAAAAAGCTTCTGCACAGCCAAAGAAACTATCAAGAGAGCAAACAGAAAACCCACAGAATCGGAGAAAATTTTAGCAAGCTACACATCCGATAAAGGGCTGATAACTAGAGTCTATTTGGAACTCAGGAAAATCATCAAGTATAAAACAAACAACCCTATCAAAAAGTGGGCAAAGGACATGAACAGAAACTTTCCAAAAGAAGAATAATGGCCAACAAACATATGAAAAAATGCTCAACATCTCTAATCATCAGGGAAATGCAAATCAAAACCACAATGAGATATCACTTATCTCCAGTGAGAATGGCCCTTATTATCAAGTCCCAAAACAATAAATGTTGCTGTGAATGCTGAGAGATAGGAACACTCCTACATTGCTGGTGGGACTGCAAACTAGTTCAACCTCTGTGGAAAGCAGTATGGAGATAGATTAAGTGATACAAGTCAATCTACCATTTGATCCAGCAATCCCATTACTGGGCATCTACCCAAAAGAACAAAACTCACTCTATTTCTGCCCCCAGCCCCTGGGAACCTGTCACAGTGCCAGCTACCCGGCTGAGCCACGAGAGTCTGTGCAGCATACAAAGCAACCAGAAAGCCCATTCCTGGAAGCTTGATATAGCAACAGGCCAGCCTTCAGCACCTGTGTGTGGAAGAGCCGGCCACCAGGCCAAAGAAGGAAAGCTTCACAACATGGAGAAAAGGATGGCCTCAGTGTGCCTGGCTGGGGCTGCTGGCGGGGAGCAGGCGTACATCTGGCTTTCTCTGTAGGGTCCTATTAAATAATTTGGACCCAGGGGTAAAAGTCAGGGGAGCTGTCAGCTCGTGATTAAATCCCGACCACTCCAGGGCAGAGGTTGGGGTTGGGCTTCCTGGACCACTTGCTGCGGGGGCAGAATTCTAGCATTACCGGGTCTGGCCATGGTCAGTTTGTGTGTCCAGCCTCTCCCCTGAAATGACCGGCCAGCTTTCTGCACGCTCCCTGCCCATGCCTCCTTGTTCTGGTGGGGCCGGGAAGCCAAGATCAGGGCACTGGTATCAACAGGCACTCACTGACACGAAGTCATCCCAAGGGGCACATGTCCGTGGAACACACCTCTGCAGTCCCAGGAGCCCTGTGTATGCAGGTGGAGAGCTGACGAGGCACGTGCCCAGGGGTGTCACACAGACAGTCAGCAGGGATAGCTGGATCTGGGAGAGGCTTTTGGAAAAAATTTTAACACATTAACTGCCACGTGAGTTGTATTTAACTCACACTAGTTTTGAGCTCGGGGCCTCATGAAGCATATGGAACTCACACGTCTCTTCACCTTGGGACCCACGTGAACATTTTTTCAAGTTGCATATAACTCATGCATACAAAACAATAAAAAGTAACAATTTTTTCATTAAATTAGAAAGGATAGTTTTGTTTTTAAAATTTTTGATCCGTTTGCATAATAAAACGCCATGGCCTTAAGGACTCTTTTTTTTCTAGTGTGGCAATCAATGTGTTAAATGTTGAACAACAGGGCAGCGGTGGACGTGGGGGTCAGGCTGCTTCACAGAGCCCAGGAGGGCACTGGGCCACGTGTGAGGGTGGGGTGCAGGTGGCAGGCCCAGGTGCCAGGAAGCGGGAGCAGACCCCGGCACTCTACGCACAGGCCAAGGACCAGGAGGGGCCTGGGGAGGGGAAGACCGGGTGGGCTTGTCATTTAGGTCAGGCCGCCAGTCTGGGTGCAGAGATGAAGGGATGGACCCTGGAGGTGGAGACCAGTTAGAAGAGAGGGACAGGACGAGAGAGAGGAGAACTGAAGAGAAACAGGTTGCCGAAGCGGGGTGTGGGTGTGTGTGTGGGGGGACAGTGGTGAGGTTTAAAACTAGAACCAAGAGAAAATGGGGCCAGGTCACAAAGTATGTATGGAGGGGTCACCAAGGACCCAGGGCACCCCAGGCGGGCCCAAGTCAGCAGCAGGGCCCACGTCTGAAGGTGAGCCCGGGGCAGCAGGGCCCGTGGTGCAGCCCAGGCTCACAGCCTGCGCAGGCCCCGCAGGTGGTGGGTGCGGCTGGTGCCTTGCTCTCTGGCTGGGCCCCTGGGAGGAGGACTGTTTCCTTCGCCTGCTCCGGGGCTTGTGTCCAGTGAGCAGGCAAACTCACTTGGCCAAGGCTCCACGGCCAGCAAGCCACAGTGCTCCAGCCTGACCCCGTCCATCTGACTCAAGAGCCAGGCAGAGGACGGCGGCTGCACACAGCGACACTGAGCAAGTTCTGGTCCCAGCTAAGTGAGCACACTGAGACCAATGTTTACCTCTGAGACCATGTCTCTGGGATTCCAACCAAATCCTGCTTTAACTCTCATCCAAGCACAGGCAGTCGTCCACCTGCGCTGGCCCAAATAGCACACAGAGCCACGTTCTAGCCATCTAGTGGTGTTCTCATCTCAATGTATTCAGCACACCTGAGTAGGCACCCCAGAGCTGAGCATAGGGGCCAGTAAGCGGCACAGCCCTCTCTGGCGCGAAGTCAGCAGCAGATGCTACTGGGAGCCTCACCCCAGGGCCCACACAGTCTACATGCCCACAGGTGTGGGGAGAGGGCTCTCTACGTTGCTTTGTCAAAGGCCACTGATTCTTGCTGTAGCACTTTGCTGCACATCTTTGCAAGGCCCATGCTTTGCAGGGCTCACTGTGCACAGGCACGAGTTCTGAGGGCTGCATGTGAGCTCATTCCTTTAAATTTCCTGGCGCCCCCACTGCAGTAGGTCATGCCACAGCATGGCCACAGCATTGCCATTCTCCTGTAGGACTTCCTGGGACACCCTGGGACTTTGATGCTCCTCCCATTTGACTCTTGTCCCATTAAGAAGGGCATCTCCTTGCAAGTGGGGCTATGGTCACTGTTTGGTCAATAGAACATGGTAAAAGTGAAACCACATAACCCCTGAATCTGGTTCATCAAAGATGACAAAGCTTCCACTTTGTTTGCTGGAACCCTCCTTGAAGCCTGCAGCTGCCATATAAGCAGCCTGACTTCTCTGAGGTTGCCATGCTGTGAGGAAGCCCAACTAGCCCCACTGGAGAGGCAACAGGAGGGAGCCCTGAGACCGTATGAGAGAGGTGCCCAGCCTGCACCGCATGCTTCACCCACCACCCTTGGTTTCAGCTGCAGCCGCCGTCTGACACAGCCCAGGAGAAACCCTGAGCTAGAGCTGTCCAGCTGAACCCTTCCTGAATTGATAGCCCACAGAAACCCTCAGAGATGATAGAATGCTTTTGTTGTTTTAAACCACTAAATTTGGTGATTTTTTATGCAACAATAAAAAGCATATACCTGTAACATGGGTACTTTAATTATCCCTCATTTAATCAATGAGGAAACTGAGGTACCAAGAAATTAAATAATCCCACTAAGGTAATCTGTCTAGTAAGTGGTAGAGCCACGATTTAACCTTTGCTTCCAGAATGCCTGATGCAGGTCAGCTTTGTTCACTGCCTGTTGCACAGACCAGACAGGAGGCAGGAAGTACTGGAGCCCAGACGGCCTGGTGCTGGTGCCCGACCCACACCCAGCCACCTCGCCATCACTACCAAACTTGGAGCTTCAGAGACCTCTGTGCTGTGAGCTCGCAGGGCCAGCACTGTGATCTGCACATTGTCCTAAATATTTCTTTTGTTTGTTTAATGTTTTTTTCTCCTTAAGCTGCAGTGACCATTTTCTTAAAGACAAAAGACAGGATAAAAAAATCTGTTCATTGAGATGCATCATCATATTGCATTCCTTCAACAAAATCAGTAATAATCAGCACTAGTTAAGACAAGGGTGATCACAGGGGTAAAGGTCCTTTTTTATCCTCAGGGTCATTCCTCCCCCAGGAAAAGATAAAGGGAGCTAGCAGACAGCTAAGGGAAAATCAAACGTTTAAGCCTAAATCCATATGCCCAAAGGATGCATCACCTTCTGGTTGGTTCCATCTAAAGGGAAGAGCTTTGGCCACTGTGGAGCCCAGCAGCATCGCTCACGGCCTGCCTCAGCAGAGGTCTGGCAGCAGAGTGCATGGTGGTGGCAGCCCCTGTCCGACTACCCCTTTCTGCCACCACTGAGCGACCTCTGTGTGAGTCTCCATGCTCTACATGCAGTTGTCTTCAAGCCAAAAGAAAAAAAGAGTGGTTTAAAACATTACATCTTTTTCTTCTTCTTGAATATGGATAATGGAAAGGAAAAAATATTTATGATTAGCTCTGTGTCTTTGAAAAGTGAATCTCAGAGAAGATCCATTGTTTGCACTGTGGCAGGAGGCAGGGCAGGAGGGAGAGACCAGGGAGGGGAGTCTGGGGCCAGCTCCACCTGGCAGGACAGAGCAAGGAGACCCCCGGAGAGACCACAGACCTGTGGCTGGCGGGTGCTAGAACATGATTCTGTTTTTCTGTGCACCCTGCAAGGTTACCCTGACTCTGGCTTTCCTAGACTCCCCCTTCCCCCCTGCATCACATTACTGCTGCCAAAGCTGGAGTCATTTCTGCGCTGTGGTGTTTCTGCTATGGTCAGTGACCCTTGCAAAAAAGTTCTGCCTCTGGCCTGCTCGTGGGCGTAGGGAAGCAGAGGCAGCCCACGGGAACCAGTCACCTCAGCTCACACTGCTACGCTGGGAATCATTTGTGACGTGGTGACAAATTCCACCTCAACAACTTGTTTATTTGTTGGTCCTCTTACCTTTCTTGAGCAATACTGCACAAGACATCATTTCCAATGCTTAGTTGTAAGATAATTTCTCATACTGAAATAATTTTGCAAGTAACACACAATTCTGTTAAGATTTGTGATAATACTACAGAAACTAGCAATTGTCATTATGATGACTTGAAAATTATTTTCTGAGGGACATAGTCTTCCCCCGAATAAGTGTGACATGTAATTCAATTTTTACGTTAGAAAAACATTTCCATTGCAGAAGTGCTCTGACAACTGGTTGAAGCCAACAGCAGGTAGTTTTGGTCGGCACCATGTGTGTGCCTGGGACACAAGATTCCTAGAGGAGAGCTGAGACTCCCTGAGGGACCAGTAGGTGGAAACCAAGCAGGGGTGGCCCAGAGCAATGGTTCTCACACTCGGGCTGTGGCAGAGCCTCCTGAGGACGTCAAGACAGGCTGCTGGTCCTGCCTCGGAGCTTCTGCCCAGTCTGTCTGTGCCGCCCCGTCGCTCGCACCTCCAGCACCGTCCCAGGCGCTGCCGCTGCTCTTGGCCCAGGGCACTCGCCTAGGAACACTCCGAGTTTGCCGCCAATCAGCCCTGGGTTCAAATCCTTTCAGCGCCGTTTACTTGTGAGTCACCTTGGTGTGTTGTTTGAGTTGTCTGCGTATCCTTTTCCTCCCTCATTCACTCAAAAACAGCTTTCAAGATGATTGTGGGATTAAATGAGATTGTATAAAAACCTTAGGTGAAGGGCTAAGTTAATAAATAAATAAATAACGATTTGGGTCCATCCCCATTGAAAATCTTGTCCTATCAAATATTTGCCTTTTTAGGAAGCTATGTAGTAAAATAGAAATCTCTTGATACTAAATATTTTGTTCATTCCTTAAAGGATTACTGGAATGCTTACTGTACACCAACTGTAGGCTGGTTGCTGGTATTTTTCCTGGTATATAATCACCGTACTAACCAGGTAATAAACAACTTAACTTGCTTGGCATAAGCCAGAGCTGGACGGGCGGCGGCGGGAGAAGCGCACGCGGGCGCAGGGCGCAGGGCGCAGGGCGCAGGGCGCAGGGCGCAGGGCGCAGGGCGCAGGGCGCAGGGCGCAGGGCGCAGGGCGCAGGGCGCAGGGCGCAGGGCGCAGGGCGCGGCGGGCTGCTAGGCGGGCGGCGCTCCGGGCGGCACGTGGGGCAGGCCCACGCTCACCTGCGCACGTGCCGCATCTGAGCTGGAGAAGTTCGCATTTCTCCGCTGAGTGAAGATTCGGCGCTCCAAGATGAACACTTCCTTCCCCGGGTTAAAATGACTGTCTAGGCAGATGCTGGACAGACGGCTCGCTGGAAGAGGACGGACGTGCTGGGATGCGGCGGTGGCGCAGACGCGGCGGCGGTGCTCTGGGTCGGCCCCTCACTTTCTCTCGAGTGCTGTGGGGAAGAAGCTCGCCTCACGTTCTCCTCCGGAGAGGGGAAGAAAGCATATCTAATTTGCAAGACTTCTGTAAGTGCAGGAGGCATTTGTATGAAAGACTTTTCATGAATTTAATATTTTTTGACAGCTATTTCTGAGAAAACGGTTGTTGTAATATTTAAGATAAATATATGCACCTTGATTTCAATACATCTCCCTCTTTCTCTGCGCAGACCTCAGACTTCACTGGTGTTTATCTTGAATCTCAGGGTCGCCACCCACTTCCTTTCTAACTCCCTTAACAATGAGTTATCTAAAGAAACAAAAATAAAATTATCCTATCAGATGACTCTAATCAGGCAAACCAAGATAGATGTATAGTCCTCCTACATAACCTAATCTAGTGTTTATCAATAAGTACATTCTAGTGGTGACATTATTCTGCAGAACTGATTGTCTTTGTTCCCTCCTTCCCTTCCCCCTCCAGTGTGCCTCTCTCACGTGTACTTCGTCCGGCTTAACACCCTCGGACAGCCCAGAGACCGCCACCGCGCGGGGAGGGTGGCGGGTGTGCTCTGTGCTGGTCAGACTGCAGGAATTAACCAGAGATCCATTCACACTTTTCCCATGTCTGGGTTTTTTTTTTTTTTTTTTACAATGAGATTTTGAGCTACTGATTGCCCATTTTCATTATTTAGCTATAACGTTAAGTAAATCGCCCAAGATTACACAGTGTGGCATGAGTGCTCCCCAGAAGCAAGCCCCGGGAGGGGGGTAAGAAGTTGGGGAAGGAGAAACGAACGCCTAGAAATAAAAACAAGGGTACGCACTCAGGCGAGGAGAGCCTCGCACATCGCAGACATCTGATGTTCTCAGCCCATCCCACGGGAGCCCAGAGCCAAGGGGGCCCCATAGAGAAGCCCCACGTTAGATGGGAATGGCCACACTCGGGTACCTCTGCCACTCTTGACCCTTGGCTGGAGCTGCTCAGGGAGCCTGGGTTCAGAGGCTGAGATGGGATCCTCAGGTTTCCAGCAGCTGGGGACTGCCAGCTAACTGCACTCTTTACAGCTGAACAGAGAGTTCTTTCTGGAAGGGAGGTCTGAGTGGCACCGCCTCACCACCATAGGGCTGTAATACTGGCACCTGGACCTGGTCTGTTCGAATCCAAAGCCAACACTCTGTCCATCATCTCACCCTCAGCTTGGATGAGGCACTGGGGAGCCAGACTGGTGGCATTCCATAGATAACTTGGGCTCCAAGATTGCAGCAGGCATCCACAGGCCCATTCAGGGTGCTCAACCTCACCCTCGTTCTGTCTCTCCCTTTAGGGCTCAGCCTCACTCATGTAAGAAAAGAAAAGGTGGTTGGTGGAAGTCATCTCTTCTAGCCCGACTTGCATCAGAGCCTGACTTTGAGGTGACAAACATTAGCACAAATATTCATGAAAACCAATAGTGTAACAGTATTGTTATATCACCCTTGATTAGGAACCACGCAGTAGGGAAGGGAAGGGTGAGATTTGGACACCAAAACATTAGTATGCGACTCAAATGCATAACATCTTTTCCATTTGTTTTTAAATAACAAGTTCTAAGATTATTTTTCCTAATACTGGTACTAATTCTGATCAATAAACAGCATTTTTCTACCTCGTATTGCCATTGCATTGGGTTAGAGTAACAGCCCCAGGGGCATGCACAGTGGGTAAAACGGCAGAGAACTGCTTGTACTGTCAAGTAAAAGTGCAGCGCCGAACCTCAACTTCAACATGTCTTCAAAAATGGCTTCTGTGATTTCCAGTGTCCGTCCTAATAAGCAATGACCTTGGGTCACTCCCAGCCTCACCATGAGAGAAAGCAAAACAAACTGAAAACTAACAACTTTTCCTAGTCACATCAGAGAACTGAGGTTGCAGGGAAAACCACCACCTGCCAATCTGGAGAGACAGGCCCTTGGAGTGAGACAGAGCTAGGGTCCTCTCACCTGTGGCAGAAGCCACTGGAGCCAAAAGCCAGAAGAAACACCCACCCAGTAATCTTGACTAACTGCTGGAGGCCAAGTGTGGACCAGCCTAAGACTGAGAAACTCCTAAGGGCACAATCTTAGGGGACCCCAGAATTTTGTGGGCTTTACTTCTAGGAAATATAACAGATTCTCATGGTGACAATCTAGAAAGATCCCCTCGAGGACGTGGCAGAGGGAGGGTATGAGTAAACACAGTAAACTGAGCACAAAGACTCCCCCCACCACAGCCTCTCCACCCTTCCGCTCTCATCTAAGGGGAAGAAACCGAGCAAAGGATTCAAGGAAAAAGACTGGGAATGCAGCTGCCAAAACTGGCACCAGGAATGGAGCAGACAAAACCAGACCAGGAGTGTGTGTGCGGTCACAGAGCGGAGAGGACGGAAGGGTTCGTGACAAGGTTGTAGAACGCCACGCCTCACCGCCACCTGCCACTGCGGCAGGAAGGCTGCAGTGTAATACAATGGCAGTAAATCAGAACTGAAAGAGCCCCAAGACCACAGCCTCTCTGAGGAGCCGTACACAGGGAGGCCCCAAAGTCAAGTGAAGACAAAAACAAGGACACGAAAGGAATTTAAAGCCCCTGGTACCTAAAGCTACAGCAAACATTATACACAGCCCAACTACTAACACAATCAACATAAATCTTCACACTAAAAAAAAAAGAAAAAAGAAAAACACCCCTGCGTAAATTTGTCTTTTAAATACACTTTTGAAAAGAGGATACTTTCTCAAACAAGCTCATGTAGCTCTGAATGTTAGTGGAGCTTTGGACTTTTGGGGATGGGACTGCCAGTGACCAGCTTCCCTTTGGGGCATTATTCCCACATGGTGACCCGTGTTCTCCTTCAAGGAGCTTCTGCAGAAAGAAACTTTAAAAGTCGTCCTCTTTTTCAAAATTAGAAAATAATCTCAGTTTTGCTGAAAGTCCATTTTCTGGTTGCTGTTATTTTTTCACGTTTGGAAGTGTATGTTACTGGCTGTTACCCGTAATAAGCATATTATTTTAATTAAAATGTTTCACCAAGTGCCCTGTATAAAGTAATGAATAAACAAATTACACTGGTAAAAAAAAAAAAGTATCTATTGCTTCAGTTCCTATTGCCAGATTTGAAATGGCAGAATTTGAACAAAAATTGTTAGGCATTCCAAAAGCCAAGACAAAACATAGTTTTAAGAGACACAGCAACATCAGAACTAGGCTTGGATATTACACAGATGTTGGAATTATCAAACAGGGAATTTAAAGGGACTATACTTAATCTGTTAAGCCCTCTAATTGAAAAAGTGGACAACATGCAAGAACGCTAAGAGAAAGCAATTAATGATAAAAATAAAATATAACAAATCATTCAGGAAATGTGGGACAATATCAAAAGATATAACATATGTGGAATTAGTAAACCAGGAGAAGAATGAGAGAATAGAGTGGAAAAGATATCTCAAGTAAAAGTGGTAAAATGTAATAAACAACAAACCATAGACCCAGGAAGATCAGAGAACACCAAGCAGTATAAACACGGCCTCCCCACCAAACATGTGCAGATATATAATATTAAATAATTACTCTCAGTAAATTATTAATAAATCTAATAGAAGGAAAATTACACAGAGAAGAAAAAGGATGGGAATTACAGTGGACTTCTCATCAGAAACCGCACAAGCAAGAAGGGCACAGAATAAAGTATCTAAAGTATAGAAATGCAAAATCCCACCAATCTAGAATTTATATTGAGTAAAATATTTTTTCAACTGCGAAAGAGAAATAAAGATTTTCTCAAATAAAAACTGAGAGTATTTATCACCAGCAGACCTTCCCTGCAAGCAATGTTGAAAAACATTATTCATGCAGAAGGAAAAGGATATACTTGGGTCTACATAAAGAAAGAAAGAAAGCACATCAGGGTATGAATAAACGACTAAAAATAAAATATTTTATTTTTCTAATTCTTAATTGATCTAAAAGGTAACTTTGTTTAATGCAATAATAGTACCAATACGTTGTTCAATTACAGCGGGTGGACAAGTGAAATGAATGAGACAGCATGTTGCAAAGGGTGAGAGGGAGGAATAAGGCGTCCTCCCTTACAAGGTGCCTGCACTGCACCTGAAGTGATCTAGTATTATTTGAAAGATGCAGAAAAAGCATTTGGCAAAATTCAACATGACAAAAACATTCAACAAATTAGGTATAGAAGAAATGTGCCTCAATACCATAAACATATGACAACCTCACAGCTAACATCATACTCAATGGTGAAAAGTTGAAAGCTTTTACTCTAAGCTCAGGAAAAAGATAATGATGTCTAATTTCACCACTTCTATTCAACATAGTACTAAAAGTCTTAGCCAGAGAAATCAGATGAGAAAAAGAAATTCAAGGCATCCAAATAGAAAAGGAAGAAGTGAAATTGCCTCCACTGACAACATGATCTAATATATAGAAAATCCTAACGATGCCACAAAAAAATTGTTAGAACTAATAAACCAATTTAGTAAAATTGCAAGAACAAAAATCAACATATAAAAATCAGTAGTATTGCTACACACTCATAACAAACTGCCTGAATAAGAAATTAAGAAAATAATCCCATTTACAATAGCATTAAAAATAAAAATAAAATACTTAGGGCTGAATTTAACCCAGGCAACGTAAGATCTGTATACTGAAAACAATAAAACATTGATGAAAAAATTGAAGATGACACAAATAAATGGAAAGATACCACATGTTCATGGATTGGAAAAATTAGTATTTTAAAATGACCATATCAGTAAAAAAAAAAAACCTTCAGATTCAATACCTATCAAAATTCCAATGATGTTTTTCTCAAAAATAGAAAAAAATCCTAAAATGTATATGAAACTACAACAGACTCCAAATAGCAAAGCATTCTTGAACAAAAAGAACAAAGTTGGAGGCATTGTACTACCTGATTTCAAAATATATTATAAAGCTATAGTAATCAAAATCATATGGTACTGGCATAGAAACAGACACATTGACCAGTGGAACAGGATAGAAAGCTCAGAAATAAACCCATGTGTTTACAATAAATTGATTTTTGGCACAGGTGCCAAGAACAGACAATAGGAAAGACAGTTTCTTTAAGTGCTGGAAAAACTGGATATCCATATGCAGAAGAATGAACTCATACCCTTACCTCACACCATATATACAAAACTCAACTCAAAATGGATTAAAAACTTTAATTTAATACCTGAGAACTATAAGAACTATTAGAAGAAAACATAGGGGAAAAGCTTTATGACATTAGCCTGGGCAATGACTTTTTGGATACGACCATAAAAGCAAAGACAACAAAAGCAAAAACAGACAAATGGCATTGCAGCAAATTCAAAACTTCTGCACAGCAAAAGAAACAGTTTAAAGAGTGAAGTGACAACTTACAAATTGAGAGAAAGTATCTGTAAACCATACATCTGATAAGGAGTTAATATCCAAAATATGTAAGAAACTGAAACAACCCAGTAGCAAGAAAACAAATAACCCAATTTTAAAAACTGGGCAAAGTACCTGAATAGACACTTATCAAAAGAAGATATAGAAATGACCAACATGTATATGAAAAAATGTTCAATATCACCAAACATCAGGGAAATGCAAAATAAAACCACAAACAGATAATAACCCACACCTGTTAGAATGGTTATTATCAAAAAAGATGAAAAGAAGTGTTGGTGAAGATGTGAAAAAAAAGGGAACCCTTGTACACTTTAGTTCAGCCATTTTTGGAAAATGGTGTAGCTGTTCCTTTAAGAAATGAAATATAGAATTATCATATGTGATTGGGCAATCCTACGTCTGAGTATATATCCAAAGAACTGAAATCAGTATTCTGAAGAGATAGCTGCACTCCCATGTTCACTGAGGCATTATTCACAATAGCCAAGTCATGGAAACAACCTAAATGTCTATCAATGGGTGAATGGATAAAGAAAATGTGGTGTATATATATGCACAGTAGGATATAATTCAGCTTTTAGAAAGAAGGAAATTCTATTGCTGACAGCAACATGGATGAACCTAGAGGACAATATGTTAAGTGAAATAAACCAGGCACAGATAGACAAGTACTGCAAGATTTCATTTATGTGTGGAATCTAAAACAACCCAAGCATGAATAAGTAGAGAATAGAATGATAGTTACTGGAAGATGGGGCAGGAACAGAGATAGTGGATGAGGAACAGGGAGATGTTAGTCAAGGGTTACAAAGTTTCAGTTAGGAGAAATAAGTTCTAGTGATCTATTGCATAGCATGGTGACTATAGTTAATAATAATGTAGGTTTCAAAATTGCTAAAAAGATTTTCAATGTTCTCCTCATGATGAAATGATAAGTATGTGAAGTGATGAGTATGTTAATTAGCTTGATTTAGTCATTCAACTATGTATACTTATAGCATCACATCTTACCCCATAAATGTATACAATTATTTGCCAATTAAAAACAAAAGAAATTTTTAAAGTGGATTTTAATTAGTTAAAAATATGTTGTCAACTTTAGAATAATTACTGTTTTTTAAAAAATGTTTGAGATGATAACAGAGGAAATAAATGGATTTATAGAAAATACTCCAATAAAACCATAATATAACACAACAATAACATAACAATCCTAAATACTTATCACCTAAAAAATAAAAAGCATCAACATACGTAAGGTAAAACTGAGAGAATTGAAGGAGAAATAGACAAACTGTCTCATTATGAGAGAGTGAAACACCTTTCTTTTAGTAACTGATAGATGATGCAGACAGAAAACCATAGTGACACTGCTGAACTGAACAGCACCCTCGGTCTATGGATCTAATTGGCACCTATTGTATACTTCATCCCACAATGGCAGCACACACCTTCTTCTCAAATGGAAGCTCAAATGGAACTTTTACCAAGATTGGGGCCATAAAACACACTTTAGCAAATTTAAGACAATAGAAATCATAAAAGAATGTTCTCAGATCACAGTGGAATTAGACTAGAAATTAATAACAAAAATATAGCTGGAAAATTCCCAAATATGTGGAAATTAAACACATTCCTGAGTAACACATGAGTAAAAGAATAGTTCTTTAAACATTTTAAAAATATTTTTAAATAAATAGGAATAAAAACCACTCACCCAAATTTGTGGGGTATAGTAAAAGAAACACTTGTAGGGAAATATGTAGAAATAAATAAATATATTAGAAATGAGGAATAGTCTAAAATCAATAACCTAAGTTTCCACCTTAGGAGACTGGAAAAGGAGGTGCAATTTAAGACTAATACAAGCAGAAGTAAAGAAATACTAAGAATTAGAACAGAAATCAATTAAGTTGAAAATGGGACGATAGAGAAATCAATGAAACCAAAATATGATTATTTAAACAGTTCAAGAAAGTGATAAACCTCAGTTACCTCAGGTTAACCAAGAAAAAAAAACAAGAAGTTGGAAATTACAATCTTAGAAATGAAAAGGGATCATCACTACTAATCACATGGACATTAGAGGAATAATAAAAGAAGATAAAGGAAAGCTACAGCTAACTCTGTTCTCTCAAATTTTATAACTTAAATGAAATAAAGCAACTTTTTGAAAGATACAAAATACCTAATCTCACACAAGAAAAAATAAACTCATTGTCCTTATATCTGTTAATGAAATTAAATTAATAATCACCATCCAAAAAGATGATTTCACTGGTGAATTCTTCCAAACATTAAGGAAGAAATAAAACAATCTCCATAATCACTTCCAAAAAGTAGAAGGAGAGGGGACATACCCTATTTATTCTATTAGGCAGGCACTTCACTAAAACCAAGATCAGATAATATACAAGACTATCTGGGTGTTGGGCACACTTATAACTTTGCCTCAAACAGTACAAAAGCAATTCATGTAACCAAAACATATGTACCCCCATAATATTCTGAAATAAAAAGAAAAGAAAACCACAGATCAATACCTCACATGAACTTAGATATGAAAATCCTCAACAAAATATTAGCAAATTAGGAACAACAATGTAAAGAAGAATTATACTCCACAGCTAAGTGGGGCATATTACACAAATGCAAACCTGGCTCAACAGTCAAAGATCCATCAATGCAATCTAACATATTAACAAGATTAAAGAAGAAAAATCCTATAATCATAGAAATGGCCAAAAAATTGACAAAATTCAACATCCAATCTTGGTAAAAATATTTAGCAAACTAGATATACAGTTGAATTTATTGAAATTGAAAACAAAATCACAAAAAGACCCAACAGCTAACATGACACTTGATGAAAAAATAAGTTTTCCTTCTAAGGCCAAGAACAAGGTGAGAGTGTCCTTTGTCACCACTACTATTCAGCATCATACTAAAATTCTTGGCTAGTATGATAAGAAAAAGAAAAGATAGACAAGATAGATATCTTGAAAAGATAAGATACAAAAGAAAGATATATAGGTTGAAAAGAAAAAAATAAAACCATTTTTGTTTGCAGATGATATGATTACTTACACAGAAAGCCACCAAAAATCTATACAAACAACTTTGGAAAAAAACAAAAAATACAAAAGACTGTTCTGTTACTAATAAGTGAGTACAACAAGATCACAGGATACAAGGTCAACATAAAAAATGTCCATTGTTTTCTTAGTTACAGTCAGCCCTCTGTATTTTAGGGTTTGGCATCCACAGATTCATCCAACTGCAGATTAAAATATTTGAAACAAAATGATATAAAAAATACAATATAACAATTTGCATTGAATTTACATTGTATTAGGTGTTATAATTATTTGAGTGATGATTTACAGTATATGAGAGTATATGTATAGTTTATATGTAAACACTATCATTTTATGTGAAGTATGTGAGCATCTGCAGACTTTCATATATGTGGGGGTCCTGGCAGAAATGCCCTGCAGATATCAAGGGATGACGGCCCCACCAACTGGAATATGAAACTTTTAAAATATCAATTTTATTAACACTTTAAAAATAAATCCATAAATCTATAAAGTATGTACAGGAAAATCTTATGAAGAAAGTTGTAAGATTTTGAGGGAAGAAATCAAAGTAAATAAATGGTTTTATGCTTTAGGTTCAAGTCTGTTATCCACCATGAGTTGATTTTTGTGAGAGGTGACAGGTGGGGATCCTGTTTCCATCTTCTACATGTGGCTATCCAGTTTTCGCAGCTCCATTTATTGAATAGGGATTCTTTTCCTCAGTGTATGTTTTCGTCTGCTTTGTCAAAGATCAGATGCCTATATGAGGATGGTTTTATATCTGTGTTCTCTGTTCTGTTCCATTGGTCTACATCTCTGTACTTGGGCCATTACCATGCTGTTTTGGGTATGACAGCCTTTAGTATAGCTTGAAGTCTGGTAAATTGATGCCTCCCAATTTGTTCTTTTTGCTTACGGTTGCCTTGACTATACGGGTTTTTTCTGGTTTCATACAAAGGTAGAATTATTTTTTCTAGATCTGTAAAAAATGATGTTGGCATTTTAATAGAGATTAGATTGAATCTGTAGATCACTTTATGTAGTATAGACATTTTAATAATGTTGATTCTGCCAATCCAAGAGCATGGTATGGTTTTCCATCTGTTTATGTCCTCTGCTATTTCCTTCCTCAGTGTTTCATAGTTCTTCCTATAGAGGTCTTCCACCTCCTTAGTTAAATATATTTCTAGGCACTTTATTTTCTTTTTTGCTATTGTGAGATACATCAGACTAGGCAAAGAATTTATGAAGAAGACCCCAAAAGCAGTCACAGAAACAATAAAAATAAATAAATGGCACCTGATCAAATTAAGGAAACTATCACTAGATCAAATAGATAACCTACAGAAAGGGAGAAAATATTTGCATGCCTCATATATGATAAAGATCTGGTAACAGAATCTATATAGAACTCATGAAAACCATCTAGAAAAAATCAAACAACTCCATTAAAAAGTGGGCAAAAGACATGAACAGAAACTTTTCAAAACAAGATAGATTAATGGCCAACAAACGCATGAAAAAATGCTTAACATCTCTAATCATCATGAAAATGCAAATCAAAACCACAATGAGATACCACTTAACTCCAGTGAAAATGGCTTTTATCAAAAAGTCCCCAAACAACAAATGCTGGCATGGATGCAGAGAGATAAGAACACTCATACACTGCTGGTGAGACTGCAAACTAGTAAAACCTCTATGGAAAGTAGTATGGAGATACCTCAAAGAACTAAAAGTAGAACTGCTGTTTGAGACCCAGCAATGCCACTACTGAGTATTTACCCAAATCAAAAAAAGACATTCTATAAAAAAGACACCTGCACTTGAATGTTCATAGCAACACAATTACAATTGCAAAGACGTGGAAACAACCCAAGTGCCCATCAATATATGAGTAGATTAATGAAATGTAGTATATTTATACCATGGAGTACTATTCAGCCACAAAAACTATGGACTAACACCTCTTGTATTATCCTGGATGGAGCTTCAGCCCATTCTTCTAAGTGAAGTATCACAAAACTGAAAAAAGCATCACATGCACTCACCACCAAACTGCTATTAGTTGATCAACACTTATGTGCACATATAGTGGTAACATTCATCAGATGTCAGGCAGGAGGCGGGGAGGAGGGGATGGGTAAATGCACACCTAACGGGTGCAGTGGGCACTGTCTGTGGGATGGGGACACTTTCAAGTCTGACTCAGGTGGTACAAAGGCAATTTTTGTAACCAAAGAATTTGTGCCCCCATAATGTTCTGAAATAAAATTAATAAAGAGATTATCCATGTTCATGTGTTTGAAGACACGATATTGTTAAGACGCCGTTGCTTCCCAATATGATATACAGATTCAATGTGGTAGAAATCAGAACCTCAGAGAAGATGGCGGATGAGAAACACCGCCAGACAGAGTGTCTCTGAAGACAGATTCTAGAAGAAATTAGAAGAAAGAAGCAAGAAGACGAGCCTACATCGGATGAGGGTCGGCAGGAGGAGTACCTGAGACCACGGGAGACTCCACGGGAGGAGGTTGCGGAGGAGAACTGGAGGCTGGGACCCCCGGAGCAGCCCGGAGACCAGCGGGAAGGGTAGGTGGATCTGCCGTTTCCCCTCCCCTGCATCCCGGCCTGCTGGTGGGCTCCCCAGCGAGCGGAGGGACCTGCGACAACCGCCGCCAGTGAGCGGTAAGCCAGTAGCGGACGCGGCGCCAGGCTCCCAACCCCCTCGGGCACCTCCATGTGCACAGACCCAAGCCACGAGGCAGATGCCATATTGCCTCCTCCTCCCCTCCCCCAACCCTACCCGCGGCTGCCCAGAGAGACAGAGAGACAATATAGCCACCAGCCGGAGGCACCTCCAGGGAACGGGACCTTCCCTTTTGGGATGCTACAACAGCTGACTAAAGGGAACTCAGACTGTGAGCTCTCTGCCCGCCAGCCCTCCCAGGTGCTGCTGGCACGGTGATCCCAGGAGAACAGGGCAGAGCCTGAGGTTGAGAGACATAGACCCGGCTTGGGCTCCCTGTGGGTGAATTGGGACAGGCACTCGTCTCCCTGGGGGGGACAAAGTTTGAACTCTGGGACCCAGAGGTCAGACCTGCAGACCACATCCCGTGCACCGAGGCCTCGCATTGCCCGGGGCACAGAAGGGATATACGTGAACAGCCTGCTGAGGTGTGTGTGCCTTCAGGGGGAGATCAGCGTCATAGAGGGCCACCCTCCCCCCAAAGGGAGGCCGTGCGCCCAGCCCAGGTGGCGTTCCTGCACAGGGAACCTCCCCGCCGGCATCACAGCAAGGGGAGGCCTGGTGGCGTGTGGTCTGGCCTGCTGGCAGAGGCCCAGGAGTAGCCTCGGACTTGGGGACGGTGGAAAGAGGCCAGGCCCGCTCCAGACTGCGGACAGCCCCACCCCATATGCAGATTCTCTGACTGAGCGGGGCCATTCCAGCCCCTCAGCTTTGCCTGGAAGCAGAAAACAGAACTTTGAACCCTGCTAATGACATTGGTGGTGCCTGAGGGCAGGCTTACCCAACTCAGCTCCGCCCAGACTCTCTCCTAGACCAGCCCTCACTAAAGGGGAGAAAAGGACACACCTGGAAGTCCCAGGGCCCCACCCACCACCTGAGGCACTAGAGTTCTCTCTTCAGGAGCAAGAGCCGATAACAGGACACAAAAACAACAGCGTAGCCTGTTCCTCCAAGCAAGCGCCACCTACTGACAGGGAGAGCATCCTGCACACCCTTTTCACGACACCTACTAATTCATTATACAGGGAGTGGTCGAATCTCACCCACAGACACCACCTACCGGCTCAGACACTAAACAAGGCGTGTGAATACCCAAACAAAAACCTAAAGAAAAGAAACAACAACTGATTGACATGGGAAGAAATCAGCGAAGGAACTCCAGAAATATGAAGAACCAATC
>VSMD01001185.1:0-84851 GCA_008750895.1 Mirza zaza | reverse complement strand
TGTGTGAGCATGTGCACATGCAAGAGGCAGTCAGAACCAGAACATGCTTAATTTAGCTTAATATTTTTGTAGTTTTGAAAATAGAGCCTTTTCACTCTCTCCAAGAATGCATGCTATTTTACAGTATATCCTTAGCAAATAAGAGGTAAGATTTTACTAAAGAGATTATCTTGGCAAAATCAGAGTTGGGGCATTTCTAGACTCCAACATGGAATTTAATAAATTCCTGAGAGAGAGGACCTTTTCATTGGGGTCAGCTATTTGGTTTATATGAGAAGTCGAGGAAGGAAAAATTACACCAAAAACACATGAAACTTCAGAGGCAAAACTCTACTAATTAATTACTTAATGCCAGTGAATTACTTTGTACTTTAGATTCATTTTTGTAAAGAAGAAACCTATTTTTATTTGCTTCAAAAATGGTATGCTTTAGAGAAGAAATAGTAATAGCTTCATATAAAAGATAATCATGTTTTTATAAATATAACTTTTTAGACATAATGTTAACATTAGCTATGATAATATTATTAACAATGATATTTTCAATGTGCTATGACTGGTGCTAGGTACTTTACATATACTTATGCTAATCTTTTTAGCTAACAATTTACTGAGATAGTTTAATCCCAATTGTCAAGATGAGAAAACCAAAGCACATAGAAATTTAAAAGCCCAGGGTCATAACAATACTAAATGATAGAGATAGAATTCAAAATGAGGTCTACTTAGTGTAAAATTCAATCTCTTCTGTATCACAACAGTTAATGCTTTGACCAAAAATCAAATATAGAAGATAAGAGGAATTTTAATATACTTGAAAGGAGAAAGAATTCTAGATTGAGTAAAATATTTGAGGATTATTTAGCCAGTATACAAAATGTATACTACATTTTGTATGTAGTATTCTAGATTGAGAATTCTAGATTGAGTAAAATATTTGAGGATTATTTAGCCAGTATACAAAATGTATACTACAGGTACATTTATTTAATGCTGGCAAAATTTTATCTCAATCTAACCTTTCTATACATTTAACTGTTCCTGTTATGTTTTCTGGTGAAATAAAGGCAATCACTAACATAGATCCGATTTTATACTTTTTTTTACTAATTATCTTTCCCCTTTCCAGCTTTAGGTGTATGCTATATAAAGGTTTTTATTTATGTGTTTACACAAACACACTCATAGATATTAAAATAACAAGTAATGCTGTCCATCTTCTAGAATTATATCTAAAGAAAGTACATTATGTGAGAAAGCTAACGAGAAAATACCAGCACGGACTGAGTTTTATTAGAAAAGGACATTTCTTCAAAGATAGTTCAAACTATATCTTGGGATAAAGGACATGGCTGGAAGCTAATATATCTATATTATATCAAGACAGCCAGTTTAAAGCAATTTGATGCTCATTGAGTGCATTCAAATGAGTTTTTAAGATTATGAAGCCTGCCTTGTCTTGCCAAGGACAAATGAATGGCCTGCTACTCAACCAACTGTGTTGTTTCATAAAAGGATTAACATCCTTCCTCTTAAATCATTAGTTTATAAAATTGAAGACAGTGTTTTGACAGAAATTAAGTGAGGTTCCAGGTTTTTTCTCTCTGCTTCCATATTGATACCATAATTAAAACCACTTTAAAAATTAGAATATCCTATTCAAAAAGAAATATCATGGTTAGGTAAACATCCAGGTTTTAAAAGATAAATGCTTTTCTTGGTTTCCATTTTGTGCAGAAAAATTTATCATCAAGGGATTCTGATGTTCATCAATGATGTTTTCAATTATTAATGACTCTGTTGTCCATAATTCTTTAGAAAGTATTGTTAGATACCCTGTACACATTTTATATTTGTACTTTATACCAATGTAAAAAATTTTTCTTTTCTTCTTTCCCTTCTAATTGGTGGCAACCATGGATTTTTTATTGCCTCCACAGATTTTCCTTCTCCAAAATGTTGTATGGTTGGAATCAAACAGTATGTAGCCTTTTCAGATTGATTTCTTTCACTTGGTAATATGCATTTAAGTTTTCTTCATGTCTTTTCATGGCTTTATAGCTCATTTATTTTTAGTGCTGAATAATATTCCATTGTCTGGATGCACTTCAGTTTTTATCTATTCACCTCCTGAAGGACATCTTGTTTGCTTCCAAATTTTGGCAATTAGGAAAAAGCTGTTGTAAACATTCAGGTTTCAGTGTGGACATAAGTTTTCAATTTCTTTCGGCAAATATTAGGGAGCATGAATGCTGGATCATGCAGTAAGAATATGTTTAGTTTTATAAGAAACTACCAAATAGTCTTCTATAGTGGCTGTAGCATTTTGCATTCCCACCAGCAGTGGATGGGAGTTTATGTTACTCCACGTTATTGCCAGTGTTTGCTTTTTTTTGCCATTCCAAGGGGTATGTGGTGATATCTCAGTTTGGTTTTAAAATCTCAGTTTCTTCTTCAAATATTTCCACACCCAAAGCCTATCTTTTCAGTTATACAATGTATAGTAAATCAAAATTAAAGCCATACAAAAACAAAGTTATTGGTTACTATCAGGTTTTATTTGAGACAGGTCTTGCCCTGTAACCCAAGGTAGAGTGCAGTGGAATCATCACAGCTCACTGCAGCCTCAAAATCCTGGGTTCCAGTGATCCTCCCGCCTCAGCCTCCAGAGTAGCTGGGACTACAGGTGTGCAAGACCACACCTGGCTAATTTTCTATTCTTTATAGAGATGGGGTCTAGCTCTTTATCAGGCCGGTCTCTAATTCTTGGCCTCAAGTGATCTTCCTGCCTCGACTTCCCAAAGTGTTAGGATAACAGGCATGAGTTCCTGAGCCTGGCCTGCTATAAATTTTTAAGTCTAAGTTAAGCACTTTAGTATTAAATGGTCTCAAGCTTTTAGAGCACAGATAACTCTTTTCTGGTAAAATGGAATGGTTAAAAACATAGGCAGTGGAGCTTATACAGCCTAAGTTTGAATAGCATATCCACCATGTGATCTTAGGTAATCGATCACGAGAGCCAACTGAAAGAGCTCCCAACGGCCAAAGCGAGGACAATTTGAGCAAATAAAGAATAAAATAAATACTTATGAGCTCACACCGTGTAAATAAATGAACAAGCTAATAAAGGAGGATCATATAAAAATATCCCTCATAGAACATTTCCAAATAATTTATGTAGCTACTCTGCCCTCAAGAACCTGGAGGTTAAATCCCTACTCCTAAAGTGTGAGCTGTAAATAGTTACTTCCTTTCAAATGGTACGGTACAGAAGGGAGGGAAGGAGAGTAACCTAGTGTTGGAGAAACCCAACACTAATTACTTCAGTCAGGTGATCAAAGTTAGCATTAATGGTGATAAGTCATGTCGATAGTATATATCATTGATGGGATGGCATTTTACCTCTGTTGTCTTCCTCCAGAAACATATAACCCCAGTGTAATTATGAGAAAAACATCAGACACATTTCAATGGAGAGATATTCTACAAGTACCTGATCAGTACCCCTCAAACCTGTCAAAGTCATAAAAAGTACAAGAAGTCTCAGAAACTGTCATAGCCAAGAGGAGCCTAAGGAGACATGTCTAATAAGGTCTCCCAGATGGCATCCTGGAATAGAAAAAGGTCATTAGGTAAAAACTAAGGAAATCTGAATAAAATATGGACTCTAGTTAATGTCTCAATATTAGTTCATTAATTGTAATGAACTTATCATTGTGTAAGATGTTAATAATATAGAAACAGGATGCAGAGTCTGTGAGAATGCGCCATTCTATCTTTGCAATTTTTCTGAAAATCTAAAACTATTACAGAATAAAAAGTTTATTTAAAATAGGCAAATTGCCTAAACACTTTATTCACAGGCAAAAATTGTTATAGCGGATACAAAATTTAAATTTGCCAATAATATATTATTTATATGGCATATGGACCTGCTTTGCATGTAAGAAGAAAGTTAAATTGAAAATAAAAGGTGGAAAAAGATACAGCAAACACTATTGACCAGAAATCTTGATTGGTTGTTTTAATATAAGACAAAGGACAGTTTAAGGATAAGAATATTTTAATATCAGAGAACATAGATTTTTTTAAAGTTAAATTGGAATGTTTCATAATAATAAAGGTATTCATTCAATAGGAAGACAAAACAATTCTCAGTTTATATGTACCTAATATCATAATTTTAAATATGTAAAGTAAAAACATTGACAAATTTAATAGGAGAAATATACAACCTCTCAGTCTTAACTAGAAACTTTGAAATACCTTATTGTGAAAATGATATAAGAGGCAAACAAAATACCATGTTTTCCGGAAAATAAGACAGGGTCTTATATTTATTTTTCCTCAAGAAGACACCCTAGGGCTTATTTTCAGGGGATGTGTTATTTTTTTTTAAGTGCGGTACAACAATCTACATTTATTCAAATATAGTTAAGTCGTCTTCTTCTGGAACATCACCATAACTCTCCAAACCACGAATTCCATCCTGAATTTCTTGTGACTCTATTTCTTTTAGAACCATTGGGCCCAATTTCTCATGTTAAGCAATTGAGCTCTCATGGGGCAGATGAGAGGGACTGCTCGTCTTCTTTACCGCTCTGCAACGAAAAGCACGGGTTGTGCAGATACGCTGAGTAACCATGCCAAATAAGTAGGTCTTATTTTCAGGATAGGGCTTGTATTGCTCAAATGCTTAGAAATCCTGCTAGGGCTTATTTTATGGGTAGGTCTTATTTTCGGGGAAACATGATATGTATGGCTATAAAAGATTTAGAAAGTATATTATTCAACTTTATCTTTCTATTTCTGTTTATCTGTCTATATCTGTTGATGTATCCATATCTATATATGTGTCTTTCTACACAAAAGAATGAAAGAAAATGCATTCTTTTCCAATACACATGGAGATAGAAATCAAACCTTAAATTCCAAAAGTTTTGTTATACTATAAATTCTCTGACCATTGTTGAGTTTTGCTAAATATGAATAACAGAAAGGTAACTAGAAAAATTCCAAATATCTGAAAATTGAACAACACAGTGCTTGAACAGAAACCTCAAAGAAGAGGTTGTCCAAATAGCCAAAAATCATATGAAAAGGTGCTCAACCAATACTCCTGTGGGAAATGAAAATCAAAACCACATGATTTACTAATGCATTCCTACCCAATTTCCAAAATGTAAAATGGCCAACAAAAGCAAGAGTTGGCAAGAATGTATATAAATTTTGACAGGAGTATAATTGGTGTTTGTCAATATCTACTAAAGCTAAATATTTAATATATGTTTACCTTATAACCCTCCAATTTCACTTCTTGGTAAATAACCAAGAGATACGTATGCATATGGACATTATAAGACATATTTAATAATGTTGGTTGTTACTTTTTTTTTAAAGACAGAGTCTCACTCTGTTGACCATGCTGGAGTGCAATGCCATCACTACAGCTCACAGCAACCTCAAACTCCTGAGCTCAAGAGATCCTCCTGCCTCAGCTTCCCAAGTAGCTGGGATTATAGGCATGTGACATGATGTCTGGCTACTTCTTCTTAATAACCAAAGCCTGGAAATGATCTGAATTTCCATCAATGCTAAAATTGATAAATATCTTGTGCTGTAGTCATATAATTGAATGCTGTATAAAAACAAGGAACAATTACTCCATTCAATAGTATGGATGAATGTCATGTTGATTGAAATTAACTAGAGAGAAAAGAGTACAAACTATATGATTCCATTCTAAAGTTCAAAAACAGTAAAAACTTATCTATAGTGATTGAAGTTAAAATAGTGCCTCTGTGGAAGGAAGAAAGACTATTGTTTCAGAAGTGAAATTGGGAAGCTTTAGAAATGCTGAGTTTTCTTTATCTTGATCCTTGATAGAAACATAACTCATATAAATATACACTTCACATTTTTATATAGTTTATAGTGTATATATTATACCACAAAAATAAAAGTGTGAAAACATTTAGGACCTTATTTGCAGTTGGTCACACAAGCGATGGTGATGGCTTAGATTTACATGTGAGAAGGAGAAAGGATCAGAAATGATACATTGGAATATAATCTGAAGATAATGTCAATAAAACTTGATGAATATAATCTAGAAAGTGAAAGATGGAATAAGGATGACACCTTTTTTAAAAAAAAAGAACTTTAGAACTGGTGGATGGTGGTATCATTTACTAAAATGGGGAAGACTGGAGGAGACAAAGTTGTAGGGGAAGGGAATAATGCTGAGTTTTAGGCATCTACTGAACTTTCAGTTGGAGATATGAAGTATTCTGTAGATCAGAAGTCATGTAATAAGACTGGTAATATAATTTGGGACAGATGTACAATTTATAACATGGTTGATGCTGATAATTAACTATTTATTGATAGATGAATATGTTAACAGAGAACACACGGAAGAATGGTGAGGGGCTCAGATTTTGGAATCAGCCTTAGTTCAATCTGTCTTCCATACTCACACATTGTGTGACACATGAAATTGTGTAAGCTTTCCTTGCTATCTTTTCTTTACTGTAAAAATACCTTAGATAATAAAACCAAATCATAAAGTAGTCATAGGGCTAAAGAATATATATTAATACATTGTCTCTTTTACATTATAAACATTCAATAAGAACTAGCTATAGATACATATATTTTAAAAAGTCCAAAAGCAGACATAGGAAGTTGACAAAAAATAATGGTTATGTAACTTAAAAAACTGTTCACTCTCACTTAAAAATTAAATAAATGCAAAAAATGCAAATAAAGCAAGGATGTTATTTTTTACCCATTGTACTAATACAACTTTTATTTGTTTCTTTATACCAGCTTTATTCAAAATTTCCCCAAACTAGAAGCAACCAAAATGTTCTTCAAAAAGTGAATGGATAAACAGTGATGCATATACCCATAAATGGAATATTATTTGGCAATAAAAATAAATGCGCCCATCAGGCCAAAAATGATATGGAGGAACCATAAGTACATATTGTAAACAAGCCATTCTTGAAAAGCTATATGTGCAGAATTTCAACTATGTGACATTCTGGAAAAGGCAAAACTATTACTATAGTAAAATGATCAGCGGTTCCCAAGAGTTTGGTGGGAGAAAGAAAGAGATCAATAGGTGGGATGCAAGGTCTTTAGGGTAGTGAAAATATTCTGCATGTATATATGTCATTATTCATTTGTTATAACCTATAGAACTGTACAACACAAAGAATAAAATTTAATATAAATTATAGACTTCAGTTTATGAAAATGAATCAATATTGATTTTCAGTTGTAACAAATGTACTACACTAATGCAAGATGTTAATAGGAAGTTGTGAGCAGAGGAGAGAAGTGGTATATGGAATGGAAGCTCTCTATACTATCTGTTCAATTTCACGTAAAACTAAAACTGTTTTGAAAAGTAAAGGCTATTACTTATTACTTTTAAAAAATAAGTCTTTTATGATCACAGAAACCAGAGCACTGTGAAGCAGGTTATTCTTCAGTTGGATAGCATGTAAACTGGAAAAAAATCTTTCAATGAGCATCATCTAAGACCAACATTGTCCATGAAGAAGGTAAACCTTCTCTTTAAGCTGTAAGCAGAACCAAGTTCAGGTCCTCTTGGCTAAGGATGATGTGATAGATATAAGACCTAAAATTAAGGCCTGTTATGATGTGTTGGCTTGACAATTGGTGAAACCAGGAAGAACTTGAATGGCCTAATGGAAAATTCTCCTCCCCATTCTGCTCCCACAGATAAGGTCTCTAGCCTAATAACCCTCCTTATTAAGGAGACTATGCACAGTGCCCATTTATCTCTGATAAGCAGGTTTCAGTACCCTGCTGGCCTGTGGCAAACAGGAGTCATCTTGCCATCTTGAAACTACAAAGCCTATCTCTCTGTTCCCAAATACAACCCCTATGTGGCCCTGTGTAGTGTGCATTGTCTTCCTTGGGATGTGAATATATGTGACTAATAAACTACTATTGATCTCATCTGTATAACTTTTGGCTTCATGTATTCAGCCTTTCCCATAACCCTGGAGTGGGACTCCCTCTCTCACCAATGGGATGACTAGGAGATTAAGACAGATGGCTCTTGTCTATGAGTAAAGCAGGTGGGGAAGAGACGGGCACCCCCAATGGACTCAGGCTACTCAAGATTGCCTACAGGAATTAGAGAGAGGGCATAGAGAGTCTGCTGGCGCATACCTTGGGTACTTGCCAGCAGGTAGAGTTGAAATGGATTCTGTCACAAGTAGAGGTCGCTTCATAACTCTGGTAAAGTCCTTGGGCAGGTGAAGACATGAAACCTAACTCCAGAAAGTGCTCAATATACCTCACATTCCTAAGAATCTCCTTAGTGTGCATATTTGGATGAATGAGATTCAAGCATAATGACTACTCTCAGAGCTTCTCTGTAATGTAAATCAAGTTATGTTTCGTTTCCTGCATTCCTGAAGTCTTTGTCCTGTGTGAACTCTGGTGCCAAATAAGGTTAGGCCTGTGGCTGAAGGCTTTCCCCACATTTATGGCACTTATAATACTTACCTGGATTGTGAATTTTCTGTAGCCATTTGGTTGAAGCTTTTCTCTCATAAGGATTTTCTCTGTAGCAAATTTTTTTGGCATCAAATGAAGTTGGACTTATTTCTAAATCATTTTCAATATTTGCTTCACTCATAAGACCTTGCTGCATTCTCTGGTATTGAATGAGTCTACAGGTATAGCTAAAGAATTCCCCGCATTCACTTCATTAATTAGGCTTTTCTCCATTGTAAATACTTTTATGTTTAATGAGGCTGGAGATTGAAAAAAAAATCTCACATTTGCTCCATTTAAAATATCCTTTTGAATTCTCTAAGTGTGAACCCGCCAGTGCTTAGTAAGTGTGGAATTGTGGATAAAAGATTTCTCCCATTTGCTTCACTCAAAAGGCCTTTCCCTAGTATGAACTGTTTTGTGTTGAGTAATGTTAAAGCACTAGGTCAGAAAGTTCCTACAATTGCCGTGCACATAAGGTATTTCTCCTATGAATTCTTTGGGGTATAATAAAGTTGGATTTATGGTTAAATAATTTTTTGCATTCACTATATTCATAACTATTTTATCCAGTGTGTATTCTCTGGTGTTGAACAACATCAATTATGATTGAAATCTTTCCCATATTCAGCACATTTGTTGTGCCTTTGTCCAGTGGGAAAGGCTTCCTCTCACTTGGTGTTCCTGTGTGGCACCCCATCCCTCACTGTAAGTGATCTAATGCTTGAGAAGACCTGAGCTGGTTGGAAAATCTTTTTTACCCTCCCCAATGTGAAGGACTTCCATGACAGGTAGACTCTGCAGTTCTTTAAAACTAAGGCTATGCCCTCTTTCCTTCTTAACTATATCTTCCCACTATGCAGCTTCTGGTGTTGTTGAAGGTTTGCTCTGAACCAGAAGCCTCTTCCACATACCCAATCCATGTATGGCTTCTTCCTGGGTACACAACCAGTGAGGAAATATCTTTCAAACATGATCACACATTGTACTGGAGTGGGCCTTCTGCATACACACACCTGTCATGAGAGCCTTGACCAGTGATACTCCACTTCTGCTCAGAAGGTACCTCCTCAGGCTTCACTCTTTGCCCAACAACCAGATTGGGGTCTCTCCAAACCTTTCCTGCCATGACTGGAATCATGTCCACTCAGGTAATGTATTAGTCGCATAGGGCTGTCATCAAAAATACCACAGACAGAGTGGCTTAATCAATGGAAATTTATTTTATTACTATTCCAGAGGCTGAAAATCCAAGATCAAGTCATCAGCAAGTTTGGTTTCTCCTGAGACCTATCTCATTGACTTGCAGATAACTGTCTTCATATTGTGTGCTTACGAGGCTTTTCTTCTGCATGTTCCCAACCCTGGTGTCTCTTCCTCTTTTTATAAGGACACCCATCATATTGGATTAGTATCTTACCCTTAAGACTTCATTTAACATTAATTACCTCTTTAAAGGATCTATTTCCAAATATAGTCACATTGAGGGTCTGGGCTTCAATATATGAATTTTGAGGGGACACAATTCTGTCCATAATGGGCACCTAGGATTCTCTCAACCACTAGAGTTGGATGATTTCTTGGGACCTAGATAATTTAAATATGCATGGTCTCTGAGTGCTTCTGCAGTTATGTGAATTTAAGAACAAAGTAACTGTCACCACACAGGGATTTTTTAACTTTACATAGACTTGGTTGAAAATGGGAAAGGGAAAAAGTGCCCTAATGCACAATTGTGAAATATATAAATTTTAAATACTCTTCTAGAAGTTGACTTAGCAAAACATAGCAAAATTTTAGAATTTTGCATACTTCTCAAGTCAAAAATCATGATTATATTTCTAGATATTTATTACAAAAAAAGTAATGGATATGCCCAAATAATGGATATTTCCTATATACAACATGCAATTGGACACATAAACTATATGTAAGAAAACATTTTGGTAGGCAAATTGTTATATATCTCATATATTCCATTTTGGCATACCATTATTTGAAATTCGTCAATATAATTAGAACATGTGGGGAAAATAGAGGAACAGTATCTTAAGTATTGTATATACTGTAAGATATATTTGCATTAAAAATGCATTTTACAGTGGAAAAAGTAAAGTGTATATGAGGGACTTTTTTCTTTCCTTATTTTTTTAGCAAGCGAACTGGTAATTATGACCAAATTGTGCCTTAAGATCAAGAAATTAGTTATTTTTGAAACAGTCATCATTTGTTTTAGAAAAAGGTATTAAGATAGTTATAAGAAAATAAAATAACTACCTACCTAATTTAGGAATAATAATTTCAAATGTGGATACTATGGAGTGAGATGCAAAATATAATGTAAATTGGGTTTATGTTCAGTCAAACTTTGTCCTTAAAGGATTAGAGAAAATATTCTCCTAAACATTTAGACTGTTGAGTTGCTTTGCCCAACATGGTTTTATTTTAGGCAGAACGACACTGATTTCAGGAAATATACTGAAAACTATGGGAATTGCCTTGTCTATGCCACAAAAACACACAGAAAACAAAAACCAACCCCCAATCCCCCAAAACATCTGTCCCCATCCTGTGAGTGAGGGTGGGGTTTCCCCTGAAGGAAATGGCCCTTCCCACTGTCCTTCCTGCTGTGGAGGGAATGGGTGAATGGGTGGTTTGGGGAAAATAAAAAGAAAAATAACACTTTCCAACTTTCTGGGGCCAAAAGGTCAAGAGTCTTTGTGGTGAATATGTCTAGAGATTTTCCTTAGCAATGAGTGGGAGTAATAACTAGTTCTCTGACACATGGAAATTATCAGGCCCTTAGTTGAGGTCAATGTCCTTTGAGTTCAAAGAGTTACCACTGCTTTTGCCAAAGAAATACCTTCTCTTCCTGATTTTAAGGTCAATCACTTCTGCTAGGGTGGGGACTTCTTTCCTCGTCTGTTGTCAATGGTGTGCTTGTAAATGTTTAACAGCCAACTCTAGGGGTAGGGGTAGGAGCACTAATTCATAGTGTTTGCAATTTCCATTGTGTAACTACTCCCACTTTGGCCAGTTTCAAGCTGTCAGTGTGATTCGATATGTTAAGAAGGGAGGCATGCAATTGCAGTCAATAGGAGACTATCTCTTGGCATGAGAAGCCTGAAGTGGCAGAGCAGCAGCTGGAGCATAATACTGAATGGGAATATTACTGTGTCCCATTGCAGATGTATTACCTCTCTAAGATCATAATCTCCCACAGAATTAAACTCGCAAGGATAAGAATCACAGGTTCCCCAAGTGAGTCACAGGGAGTGATGGTAAGCTGAGCCACTTCTACATACTTCAACCCCTTGATTCCTGGACTTATATACTCTACCTGTTAGTAATACGGCATCTTATGATATTTATTGATTTAGGATGTTTGCTGCATCCTGGAGGATGACTACATATTGCATTGTTGTATCTCTAAGCCAGTACTTGAAGGGTGTCACCCAAAAGTCATTCCATTGATCTATAATGCTGTCAGTTTGTTAGAGTGTTCCCCAAACCTTGACTGAACTTTAGATAGGTTCTAGGCCCTGACCTTCCTTTTCTTTAGAACACTTACTTTAGAAAACTCATAGGGTAAGTTCTTTCTTTGCTGCTTTGAAATGTGAATGTTTAAAAAATCCTCTTGCCAGTTTTTCATCCCAGAATGTCTTTCTTAAGGACCTGGGAGCCATCCCTTTGCAATGAAATCATCAAGGGAGAGAGTGTCCCCATCTCCCAGTCTAGGTGGAAGGGTGAGATCTAACTTCAATAAGCCCCAGTTAGCAAACAAAGATGGCATAATTACAGGAAAACACTTGCAAACTCAGGAATAATTCAATGTATTAATATTTAACATATCCCAGTGATCAGGCTCCCCGACTCACATCATCTGGTATTTTTCCATGCACTCACCCCAGCGATTGGAAAACCTGCCCTTTGTTGAATTCAGACTGGGCTTGGTCATTTCTCCCCTAATGTAACAGTTTGAAAAAAGTTTTCCTTGACTGTTTAATTTTGTATAGTACAATTTTTGCCTTGACAGTGGGTCTCTTGGTCCAAAGTGACATTTTGTCAAATGCCGTGTTGGTGGATTTTGCACTGTAAACTTTTGTATACTGGTGTTAGTTGAGGCCCTAGAGGCAGAAAAGCCATGTAATACATGGAACATATATATATTTTTTTTAGTCTAGATAAATCCCTGGTCTTTCCACAGCAGAATGAATCCAGTGTAAGTCAACTTGCCACCAGTAGTCTGGCACTTGCCTCAAGTGATGAGGCTATATTGGTAACTAGCATATTAGTTGTTCAGCAGTTGTATTTTCTAGATTGGTCTTGTGATTGGAGCACCATGTTATTGAGCCCAGGCTTGGCCTTTATCCCCTGCCATCCTGGCTATTTGAACACATGGGGACAACACTGGAATGATTGATGGCAAAGACAAACTGAGTTAAGCTAGTTGAGTTATTTTCTCTATTTGGTTGTGTAATGCTCCTTAATGATGGATGTTCTCTGGTGGATTTTAACATTGACACAAAGACCCTTGCACTTGGATCTCACCCAGATAAGTATGTTCACAGATCTCCTTTCCACATTTTTTTTTTCCATTTGACCACCAACAAAGTCCTTTGCCAGTGCTAATGAATCTATGTATATTCTTACTTTGGGAAACTTCTCTTTCCACACAAAGTATATGACAAAGGACTTTGCCCAAATCTCACTCCATTGGGTAGATTTCTCCTCATCACTCTCCTTTAGTACCTCTCTTAAATGAGGTTGACAACTAACTATAATACATTTTTGGTTTGGACCCACAGAATTAACCAATCCACCCATAAATCAAAATGGACCTTTTCTCTCCTCCACTGGCTAGTCATAGAGACTCCTCGTGCCACTCAAGTGTGAGCTGAAGGTGACGCTGTGCTGTTGTGGTGGTAGAAAAAAGAGGCTCTTGGGCATTCTACTATGGGTTTACTTGTATCTTCAGCTTTGCCTACCTCTGGCTGCAAGATAGAGAAGCCATTTTATATACCACCAAAGGGGTCCTCTGGCTGTTATATGCTGCCAAAGAGTCATCTTTAATTGATGCTTAATTACCCTCAAACTTCATTTCTCAACACAGTATTAATAACCCCCAGAAAGAGCTATCTGATTCAATAGATCTACAAGATTCCTTAGAGTTACAGTTGCTATCGAGCTTCTCAGCACCTCACAGACGGATCTGCCAATACATTAACTTCCACGAGTATCCCATCCCCATTCACCATGGGTGAAAATTTTAACAATTCTACAGTTATGGCATATTTTGAGATGTTGTTGTTTCTTGTACTTCAAGAAAAGGTGTCCTTATTATGAACCAATTGGCTGGTGACCTAGCTGTAAAGCTCTTTTTCAGATCTTATTTCCTAGGACCTCTCCTGATAACCACTGCTTTGGGTCATGTTTTTCAGCATGTGACTTAGAGAGTTACAGGCAAAATTTTTATTGGGGACTTATGGCAGTTTCCCAAGGCTACTCTAATGAGTTATCATAACCGAATGGCTTAATGCAACAGAATTTATTCTGTCACGATTCTGGAGGCTGGGCTTCTGAAATCATGTGTCCGCAGGGGCCACACTCCATCTCAAGGCTCAAGAAGAAAGTTCTTCCTTGCTTCTTCCAGATTCTGGTGGTTTCTGGCATTCTTTGGTTTGTGGCAGTACCCCCATATTAACTGGTCTTCAGGGACATGATGCCTGGAGTAAACTTGAGTACTGCATATTTATACCTTTTGACTTACTGTAATTCTCAGAGAGAGACTTAGTTGTGACTCCTCAGCAGCCAACAGTGTGTGTGTGTGTGTGTGTGTGTGTTTAAGTATATATATATATGCAGGTATATATATATGCAGATATAGATATAAATACATATAGGTATTATGTGTGTGTATGTGTAAGTATATATACACCCACACATATACCTATACATATTTATATCTATATCTGCATATATATACACACAGTGTGTATATACACACACGTACATATATATCTACATACACAGATGTAGATATGTATGTCATAGATATATATGTATATAATATATACATATATATGTATATATTATATATATATACCAAGTATATGACATTTATTTATTCAAATATTTTATATATATCATGTATGTATGATATTTACTCTAAATAATTGGCTTATGTGGTTTTGGTGACTGACAAGTCTGAGATCCATAGGACAAGACAGCAAGCTGAAAACTCAGGAAAAAGTTAATGTTACAGTCTTGAGTCTGAATTCCATAGGTCAGGCCAACAGGTTGAAAATTCAGGCTGAATTTCTGTGTTACAGTCTTGAGGCCAAATCTTTCTTTTCTGAGAAACTGGTTTTTACTCTTAAGGCTTTCAACTGATTGGATAAGGCCCATCTACAGGATAGAGGTTAATCTGTCTTACTTAAAGTCAACTGAATATAAATATAAAATTTATCTTTACAACAACAGCTAAGAAATGCTGATGATCAAACAACTGGGCACCTTGGTCTGGCTAAATTGATATGCAAAATTAACTAATTACAATTTTTGTCTCTTGGTGGTGAAAGGTAGGATTCTGTTTATTTTTTAAAAATGTTTTCATCCTTTTATTTTTTGTTTTTCAGAGTTTTAAAAATGTGCATGTAATAATTTCTAATTTTAAAAAGTCAATAAGCATAATTTTTATTAAAATATGAATGTATCTGCCATATCTTAAAGTAGAAGAAAACAATATTGTAGGCATGAATGAAGATATCAATATGTTCAGAGAAACATGCATATCAATTACCACCTGATTTCCAAGTTGAAAAATATTTTCATGTACACCAGAAACAAGGCTTGTTCCCATGATTTTCAGTAATAAATCAAGTATGATGTGATGTTCTTTGAGCTGCTGTCTGGCCTTTTGAATAGTATGTCTCCCTTTGTTAAAAGAGGGATATAAATTATATTGTCTTCTGTTAATAGAAAGTAGTGTAAGTTAGCTAATCATTTCAAGTGGTGAAGATTATTGTTAAATTGTTTCCATAATCTGTTCCATTTTTTTTTATCCATTCTAAAACAATGTGCTGGTTTTCCCTAAAATGAGTTGTTAAAAATCCAAAACAGATTAAAGCCTGGGAAGCTTTTGTTTCCCACTAAACTCATTTCCCATCAGTTATATTATGGAAGAATTTAGTCCACATTGGGTGTGCACAAATGTTTCATGGAAGAACTTTGAAATCCAATAAGGTCATTTTATTGCCATTCTCAGAGACACAAAAATATGGCTCATAATAAGAGGAAACTATAGGATTCTCCTATCAGGGGAGAATAAAATGTCTTTAGGCATTTTATAACCATCAATTTCATCACAAGCTTTACTATCGTCTTTAGAGCATATATAAGCTTTTATATATTGTACCAGGGTCTGCTTTTAGCTATTTGATCAACTAATAAATTCTTGTGTTTTTCTTCCACTCTATGAAAATCCCTTCAAGTGGAATCTTCTCTGTCTGCTCTTCCGAGTGAGGTCTTCATGCTTTTGGACAATACTTAGACCTAAACAGCTTGATGCTCTTTTTCACATTGCCTAGCAAATTCCTCACCTATAATATCAGTCATTCTGAAAAAGAATTTTCTATAAGCCCTTCCATTTTACCTCTTTTTTCTTTTCCCCACCCTCCTTAGGTAATAGAGTCTCTGGGATATGACAAGTTAAAAGTAAAATTGAAAGCACTACATCTTAACCCTAGAAAGGAAAGTAGAGTCACTAAAGAAAGAAATTAGTAGGTTTTCCTTGAAATTTTTTTTAGACAATTTTGGTGAATACAAACAGATCTCTTGACCTTGCTGATGTTATTATAGGCACAGTTCCCCTAGTGATTTATATTAATTATATTTATTTAGGTAAAATTTATTTGTTCTTCTTGCCTATTATATTCAAACTGTTGGTCATTTACACTTCATTGCAATCATACTTTTTGGAGAACTTATTTTTGATGCAAAAAATGAGTTTCTATGTTTTATTTAGTTGTATGTTAATATGTGTTCTTTCCTTAATTGTCTGCACTAGAGAGGACTGGCTCAAAGTATAAGCTCTTAGAATACAGAAACTGTGATTGTAGGAAATTTTGCCTAAGGTCACAGAGGTCTGTACAATTCTTAATAAATCTAGAAGACTTAGATGCTAATAATGGAGTCAAATGCAAATTGACTATAGCAATAATAAAATTTTCTGAGATAGAAGACTGTTATTTGAAGCCAATATAGTTTTTGTGGTACTGCAGGAAGACAAAGCAAGTTTGGCTTGCTGTTGTAATTCTTCCTTGACCTACCTCTCAACAAATGGACGTGTGCCCTGTGGCTACAGCAACCACATCTTTGCATAGTATATGGAATGCACTTCTGGGGGTCATACTTGCATTCAACTTGGTATGTTGTATTGGATTTCATAGATTTTAGAAATAATTTAGGAAATAACTTAATACTTTTGTTCTCAACCACAATATAACATCTTAATGTGTCATAAGCAGTTATAATGTGTGTCACAATAAATCTGTGCTTCTGGAACAATTTACTTTCTTATGTACTACAGTGGATTCAAAGTTATTTTTGTAATAGTGACATTATCATTCATTATAGCGTCTTTGAGTAGAAAAGAAAGAAATACAATGACAGGTAACATTCCAGTATTTTATTTAAGCTTGGTAAAGTATATTCAAGGGATTATGCTGAGGAAAGAAAAATGATTTGTCACATATACCATGTTGGATACAGTTTAAGAAAACTAAGTTCTTGTCTAAGCTCTTCCCTTGTGGGAGAGTAACGAGAGGATTAATGTAGTTAAGAAACTTAAAGAAGTTATGGCTACAAAAAATGAGAACCTATGTCCACTGATTCTCTATTACTATCATGAAAGCCTGGACAAATTCTTCTCCTGAAAATAAAAGGATGGAGATAAGCATGTAACATATTTGGTCACTTACTCTGTGAAACTCCTCATAATCTTAAAAAGGTATGATGGAAAAGAATCCTATGTAGAAAGCTGTTTTGAACAGTAATTGTTAGCTATTTGTAGTGTGAAAAATAGAGTTTGATGTGTAAGAGTTACCCAGAATGTATAATATCAGATATTCTCAAGTGGCTACTAAAAAGTGGCTTTTGTCCTTTCTATGTGTTCAATAAAGAAGAATTCTTGCTCCTGAAGCCTAGTACCCAGACAGTAAAGATTAAAACTTGAGGTTAGAATTTAAGTGGAATTAAATTACTTTCATGTGGAAAATTCCACAAAAAGAAATTTCCATTTGTTTTTATAAATGTTTCATTTGATTTTATATATCATTTGGAACTGCTTTACAAGCTACCAATATTTTAATATTAAGCATTTGGACAGTTTAATGATTAGCATCTTATTATATTGGTTCAGGAACATCACATCATATTAGTTTCAGAGGTTTTTGATGAAAGTGCTTTATTGGTTGTTATGTAGGCTATTGCTGAATTGTCCTGGCTAGAATTTAATGGAGGTTATAGACATAATGATCAAGTCAAGATAAATGTTTCACTTCAACTGATGAAATCTTAAGAAGAGAAATTCAACATGCATCAAAATTATTTTAGACATTAAAGATAATATTTTTGATGATGATATTTTAAATTAATAAGAAAATAAGAAAATCAAAATATCTTACTTTTAGCTCATACATATTTTAAAACATGTCTTTATTGATCATATACTATGAGCAAGACCATTGTGCTAAGTGTGGTAACAAAAAATTCATGGAACAATAAAATCTTATCCCTAAAAAAGGGAAATCTAAAGCACTGAAATGAACATTGAAAAGTCAATGTTACCACAGTATTTAAAAAAATATATCAAAAGAGAATTGTGATCAGTCCTACTCCCAGTACAATAATGTACTTTCAACCAGAATTCATATCTTCAATAAATACTTCCATTTTGACTTTTCCCCACTAAGATGTTACCAGACTCTATTAAGATAGCGTTCTTCCTAATTGTGGTAACCAATAAACAATTTTGTTTTATCTAAAAATTGTTCTGATAACATTTTGGAAACTCAGCATGCCATAAAATTTAATTTTAAAAGGATTTTAATGTGGTTTGAAAAAGCAATCAACATTTTTCTTCTAGAATTCCTATAGTTTCATGCCTTATGTTTAAGTCTGTTTCCATTGTGAGTTGATTTTTGTAAGAGGTGAGAGGTGGAGATCCTGTTTCAGTCTTCTACATGTGGCTATTCAATTTTCCCAGCATCATTTATTGAATAAGGGTTCTTTTCTAGGGAAAGAATTTATGAAGACCCCAAAGGCAATCATCACAGCAACAACAAAAATAAATGGCACCTGATCAAATGAAAAAGCTTCTGTACAGCCAAGGAAACTATCATGAGAGCAAATAGACAATCTACAGAATGGGAGAAAATATTCACATGCTACATACATATCCAATAAAGGGCTGATTACTAGAATCTATATAGAACTCAGGAAAATCAGAAAGAAAAAATCAAACAACCCCATTAAAAAGTGGGCAAACAATATGAACAGAAACTTTGTAAAAGAAGACAGAATAATGGCCAACAAACATATGAAAAAATGCTCAACATCTCTAATCATCAGGGAAATGTAAATCAAAATCACAATGAGATATCGCTTAACTCCGGTGAGAATGGCTTTTACCAAAAAGTCCCGAAACGATAAATGTTGGTGTGGATGCAGAGAGATAGGAACACTCCTACACTGCTGTTGGGACTGCAAACTAGTATAACCTCTATGGAAAGTAATATAGAGATACCTCAAAGAGCTAAAAGTACCATTTGATCCAGCAATCCAATTATTGGGCATCTATCCAAAGGAACAAAAGACATTCTATAAAAAAGACATCTGCACTATAATGTTTATGGCAGCACAATTCACAATTGCAAAGATGTGGAAACAACCCAAGTGCCCATCAATACATGAGTGGATTAATAAAATGTGGTATATGTCTACCATGGAGTCCTACTCAGCCTCAAAATCAATGGTGATCTAGTGCCTGGATGGAGCTGAAGCCCATTCTACCAAGTGAAGTATCACGAGAATGGAAAAACAAGCTCCACATGTACTCACCATCAAATTAGTATTAATTGATCAACACTTATGTACACAAATAGTAAATTCATTGGATGTCTGGCAGGTGGGAGGGGGGAGGAGGGGATAGGTATATTCACACCTAATGTGTGCAGTGCACACCATCTGGGGGATGGACATGCTTGAAGCTCTGACTTGGGTGGGGCAAAGGCAATATATGTAACCTAAACATTTGTATCCCCATAACATTCTGAAATTAAAAAAAAAGAAAGATGTAGCTAATGCCATAAGTTAACAAATGAGGATCTAGGCAATAAACCAAATTTTTGTAGTGAATATCACAACCCACCATGGCAAACGAAAAAAAAAGCAATAAAAAATAAGCTAATTACTACACGCAGCTTAACTCAAAACTTTTTAAAATGTTATTTTAAACAGTTATTGTAATAACCCTCCCTCCTGCCCCTAAGGGTAGCTCTTAGTTATCATTAAATATCTAATGGACACTTTTCTGTTTTAAGCTGAGAATCTGGATTTTATCTGTACTTTGTAGGGTCCTGTTTAATTAGCACATGAACTTCTTTTTATGCACAAATCATTACTAAATAACATTTCTAGCTTCATTGCTGGGAAAGGCAAATTTTTGCAGTAGTATAGCGGTCGGCAGTAGGATTAACATTTTAGCTTTTATTTTGTCTGTCAAATCCTGCAAATTCCTGGATCTGATGAATAAGTCGAACCTTGCATGTATATCCTGAGGAGAGAAATCAATGCCACATGCTTAGGATATAAACGACCAACTTTGAATGCAGACTACATCAAGTGAAGGCTTCAAAAGGTGTAATTTAAAGAGCATTTTTAGCTTCCTAATTACTTTATTGAACTTTTTACTTCCTTCTTAAGTAAAGATTGTTTCTTGTTACAAATGGTTTTCATTAGAAGACATGTCCTTTTTACCTTCTGTTCTTGGGGAAAGCAGACTGCACTCCTGAGTAAGTTGGCAAGAAGGAGACCATGGGAAACTATTGCATTGGTGGGTGAGTTAAGACCTTGGCTTTACATAGTTGATTTACATTAATACTTTGAAACAATATAAGAACTTTTAATAGTCTGTTTACATCATCATTAATTATAGAAATTCTACTTTAGCACAGCTCTGTTTGTGATAGCTCATGATCACTACATTCCACTGTCTTTTTCCTTCTGGCTTACTGCTAATTTCAACTTTTCATACATTCTTAGTAGAGGGAAAAAAAGCACTTTATCATGTGTTCTCAAGGCAATGTCTCATACACTAAAGAGGAGGAAAGGATTAGTCTAAGAAATATGACTGTTGATTTGAGTAAGATTGATGCGATACTAAGTCTCTCATTAGAACATAAAATTTGTCCAAAGTAAACTTAGTGGATTATCACAGAACTAAGCTGACTTGAAAAGATATTTTTGAAGTTTGAGGTACTTGCAAGAGGAGTATTAACAAAATGTTGAAGTTAGGAAGCTTCTTTTACCCACACTCAAATCCTAAACATTCTTTTCCTATTTTCTAGTCCTATCTACCCTCAAGCATACACACTACATCAGCATGATTACTCTACTTGTAAAGGAAAATGATCTACTGTGGGTCATGTTGTTTTCTCCTGACTTCATCAACAAATAATAGGCTATTTAAAATGTTTATTATTCCTCCTTAACATATTTCAATGGTTTCCCTTTCTACTTAAATTTTTTTAAATCCTTAAAAATCCTTCTAGGCCTGATTGGATTAGCCTCTGACCTCCTTTCTAAAGGTATCTTCCATTCCTTATTCCCTCATCATTTGATTGAAGTGTAATTAACATATGTAAGTCTTACAATGTGATACATTTTCACATAGTTATATATCTGTGAAACTATCACTGTCATCAAGACGATAAACTTCTACACCACTCTCTGACGTTTCCTAATGTCCTCTTGTAATCTCTCCCTCCCAACTTGCCTCTTTGCCCTTCCTGGAAAGCCAATAATCAGTTTGCTGTCATTATTGGTCCTTTACACCTTCAGAGTTCTATAAAAATGGAATAATATGGCATGTACTCTCTTTTCATGTAACTTTAGTAGCATAATTATTTTTAGATTCATCCATGTTAAGTGTATCAGTAGTTGATTTCTTGTCATTACTGAGTGGTATTCCATTGTAGGGCTACGCCACAATTTGTTTATCTATTCATCTGTTGATAGACATTTTTGTCATGTCCAGCTTTTGATTATTTCAGATAAAGTTGCCACGAATATTTGTGCACATATGCTCTCTTCTGCAAATGTTATAGTTTTAGGTTTTAAATTTGGGACTATGATATCAATTTTGAGTTTATTTGTGTATTTGTTGCGAGATATTGATCAAAGTTGGTTTTTTGTGTAAGAATATTCAATTGTTTTAGTATCATTAGTTGAAAAGACCACCCCTTCTTCACTGATTTACCTTTGTATTTTGTCAAGAATCGTTTGTCTATGTGGGTATAGTCTGAACTCTATATTTAATTGTATTCATCTATTTATCTGTCTCGATAGAAATACTATGCTGTATTGATTACTATAGTTTTATTATAAGTCTTGAAATCAGGTAGTATTAGCTCTCTAAATATATTCTTTTAAAAAGTTGTTTTGGCTATTGTAGATCTTTTACATTTCATTAGTTTTCATTATGAATTTTAGAATCATATTATAAATTGATAAAACAAATTCCCAGCATTTTTTGACAGCTTAATTGAGGTATAATTTACATAACATAAAATTCACATACTTTATTTGTACAATTAAATTTTAAATTTTTAGAATTGCCAACCATTTAAATATTTTAGAACATGTTATCATCCCCCAAATATTCCTCTTCCTGGTTTGCAATTTCCTTTCCCAACCCCAGCTCTGGGCAACCTCTAATCATTTTTCTGTTTCTCTAGATTTTCCTTGTCCTAACATTTCATATAAATGGAGTCATATAATATGTAGCAGTATGTCTAAGTTATTTTACTTAGCATAGTATTTTTGAGGTTCTTCAATGTTGTAGCGTGCATCAGTATTTCATCTCTTTTTATTATTGAAAAATGTTTCATTCTATGGACAGGCACATTCAGTTTATCCATTAGCTTGTTGATGAACATTTAGATTGTTCCCAATGTTTGGCATCTATGAATGATTCTGCTATAAACATGTGCATGTATTTTACTCACACTCCAGCCCTAATCATTCTTTACCTATTTTCTATTCGCCCATACTCTCAAGCATGTATACTATTGGTTCAACCATCTTTATGTGGACATAAATTTCATCTGTCTTGGGTATATTCATGGGCATAGAAATGTTGGGTTATGTGCTAAGTATATGGTTAATTTTTTAAAAAGAAATAGATTTTACTTTTTATAGCAAGTTTAGGTCCACAGCAACATTGACCAGGAATTATAGAGCATTCACATATACCCTCACCCTCACACATGCAAAATTTCCCCTACTATCAGCATCCTGCATTAACAGTGGTATGTTGGTCACCATCCATGAACCTACATTGATACACCATTATCAACAAAGTCTGTAGTTAGTATTATGGTTCACTCTCAGTATTGTATATGAATTTTGCAAATGTATCCACCATTATATTATTATACAGAATAATTGCACTTCTCTAAAAATTCTCTGAATTCCATCTATTCCTCTTTCTCTTCCCCAAAATCCATGACAACCACTGATCTTTTACTGTCTCCATAGTATTGCCTTTCCAAAATTATCATATAGTGGACTCACATAGTATACAGTCCTTTTAGATTGGCTTCTTTCACTCAGTAACTATGTAAGTTTCCTCCATGTCGTTTTGTGGCTTGATAGTTCATTTTATGTTAATGCTACATAATATTTCATTGACTAGATGTACCAGGCTTCATTTATCCATTCACCTACTCAAGGGCATCTTGATTGCTTCCAAGTTTTGGCAATTGTGAATAAAGCTGCTATAAATATCTGTGTGCAGGTATTTCAACTCCTTTGAGTAAATAACTCAGAGCACAAATGCTGGATTGTATGGTAGGAGTATGTTTAGTTTTGTAAGAAACTGCCAAACTGTCTTTCAAAGTGGCTGTCCCATTTTGCATTCCAATTACTTGTACCAACTTGTTCCTTTATTTCATTAGCTTTTTTGTGTTGAGTTTCTGTCTGTAAAATTCAAGTGAGTCCTGATTAATGCAAACAGAAATGGAACAGTGTAGTAGACTATGAACATAATATGTTCTTCATCTGAGTATGGGAAGATAATGCTTTACAAATGGATGATATCTTAGTCAGCTAGGGCTGCCAAAACAAAATACCACAGAGTGGGTGGCTTAAACAACAGAAATTTATTTTCACACAGTTCTAGAGTCTGAGAGTCTGAGATCAGGGTGCCAGCGTGATTGGATTCTGCTGAAGGCTCTCTTTCTGGCATGTATCTCACTGTGAGCTCACATGACCTTTCCTAAATGTGTGCACGTGGAGAAAGAGTGTGGGGGAAGACAAACTCTGTGGTGTTTCTACTTATAAGGGCTCTAATCCTATTAGAGGGTCCCATTCCCATGACCTTATCTAAACTTAATTATCTCTCAAAGCTCCAACTCCAAATATCATCACATTAAGGGTTAGGACTTCAACATGTGTATTTTGGGAGTCACAATGCAGTCCATAGCAGATGGCCTTTACAGAGAAGACTATTCATGTGTATTTTCTGTCAGAAATATCCAGAAATATTTATTTGCAAATGATATGATTATCTATGTAGAAACTCTGATGAAACATACAAAAAGCAGGCTAATAACTAGTAAGTAATTTTATCAGGGTTGCAGCATATAAGATTAATACATAAAACAATTGTTTCTACATATTAGCAAAAAATATAAAATAAAATATTAAAACAGTAATGGTAGCATCATAATGTGAAATACTTTGGAATAAATCATACAAAAGATATTCAAGATCTATAAACTGAAAATTATAAAAGAATGATTAGAATAATTAAATAAGACAAAAATGAAGGGACACTTTTTGTCCATGTGTTGGAAGATATTATATTGTTAATATGTCAATTCTCCCCAAATAAATTTATGGATTTAGGAAAACCCTATTAAAATCACAGCAGACAAAATCACAATGAGATTCCACTTCCCACCATCTAGAATGACTATTAAAATACAATAATAAATATTGCTAGTAAGGTGTATTATGTATTGTTGGTAAGCATGTAAATGACCTACACTTACAGACAGCCTTCCTCTACACAGAAGCTAAATGAGTACAGGCCAAGTCTTTATGCCAGATTTCCTGTTGTTAAAGCAATATCATCCTTGCTGCCTTCTCTACTCTCTGCCACATCACAAGGGAGATGGCTGGGAACTACATGCTTGAGCTCCTTTTTGGCAGAGTTGCCTGTTAGATTCTAACAGTGAGCACGTTTTCAGGAGGGTTGGAAAAATTAAGAGAAGGAGAAGCCATTATTCTCCAGCTGTGGGCAGGTACGTGGGCAGAGAGCATCTAAGATATGGGTTTTAACTGCCAGGCATTCTGTTAGAATCTCCCACATTGTTGCTGCCAGCATTTGAAGTCACTGGAAAGCTTTCCCATAAATCTTGCACTTTTGATTTTATGGAAGCCTAGCAATGGCCTCTCTAACCTTTACATCTAGTCATCCCCAAGGCTGTGTAAATCTCTAATAACCTGTCATGCAGCCATTTCTCTCAAAGAATGAGGAAAAAGCCTTCTTTTGATATCCACATCAATTTTCCCAAATAAACATCAATTTTCTTAGGTTGTTTATCCACATCTGAAAACAATCACTATGTTTAGGCTTAGCCTTAGGCAGGTCCCCATATTTATAGCATTGACGGTGGGACAACTTGATTGTTAGACAAGAGATCACGAACAACGGAAGAGTGAAACTTTCCAAAAGAAAAGAATAGAAATAATATTAGAAAAACTAGATATCTACAACACTGTTATTTTGATCAATAAAAAATAGCAATGTTACTAAGTATTTTTGTTTTTATATTTTATTACAAGTGGAATAAATTGTATTGCTCAATAAAGGTACATGCTACAGATTGGAGGCAGCGTTTCCTAAACTCTGTTAACAGTTGTCTTTAGCAAAGAGCAATGAATTTAATTCGCTAAATTATATCTATCAATTCACTGAGAGATTAATGGAGAGAAACATCAGATAAAATAGAAATAAGAATTATAATTTCTAAGTTCTCTAGCAGGTTTTAAAATTTGTTTTCATCTTTATAGCTAATTCATAAATTATTTCAATCCTTTACATAATTTTATTCACAGAAATATTGTATGTAAAACAAACATAATTTTCTTATATGTTCTTTTTATAACTTTTGAATTTTTAAATGTTAAAGTATTAAATTACTTAAGAAATTGAGAAACAATAGACTATAGCAGGCATTCCAGGGGATTTGTTTCTTATATTGGAGAATATTTTAGGCATAAAATTCATTATTAGTATTAATATTAGAGTAAAAGATAAATGATTGTAATAAATAGACAAAAACAAATAATATAAACAAGATAGAAGTTTGTTTCTTTCTTCCTCTTGTGTTACTACTAATATTGTTACTGTTTCAAAGCTGCCTTTCCAAAATGACAGATTTCCTCACTTGCAGTCATTCAGAAGAGTCATAAATTTATTATTGTCTTAATCTTTATGTTTGGAGTTGAGTCAATATCATGTGTTAGCTGAAGCTCATTGGACAAAGAAAGGAGACATGAAGCATGGAGGAGACATACCTGCATTTTCAATGCTTAGACTCGGAACTGACACATATCATTCTATTGACTACTCTTTAGTCATATGGCTACACCTTACTGCAAGGAATTGGCAAATGTAGTTTAGTCACGTGACTGGCTGACATTCTACTCTATGGAATAAGAGAAGATTGGCATTTTATGGAATTTTATTGGAAAGCTAGCAGTCTTCAACACATCTAATATTATTATATAAATGCTTGGGAACCAAAAAGAGAATTCAAGGGGCATCTATACCTCATTTTATCCCTTAATCTTTGCTATCCTCTTTCTCCCCAGTACAGCTAATCATTATACTGAAGTTATGATCATTATTCACTTTCATTTCTTGATACTTTTCCTACATATGGTTGTATTATAATGACATACAAATTGACTTTTCATGTCAGTTCTTTCATCTTATATAAAATGTCATACTGTGTGTCCATTTATGAGTTTCTTTATTCCTCAAAAATGAGTTTGTAACAACACTTATGTGGTCACATATAGCTCTAGTTCTTATAATTTTATTACTGTATAGGATTTAATTGTCTCAACTGTACCAAAATTTGTTTCAGCATTTTGCTATTTAAAAAACTAATATTAATTTATACAACTTTTTGTACATATGTCAAGAGTTTTTCTAAGATGTGTGTATATGTATACACATGTGTGTATATGAAAATTCTAGGCTACACGATGGAAACACATTCAGCTAATCTAAATACAAATCTTATCTGAAACTCTGGGGTTCAGATGTATTTGAGAATTTAATTTTTAGTTTTGATTTTAGAAAGACAAGTTGGTGCATATACCATAACATTTTATTTCTGTATCAAAATATTTGAGGCAGTCTATAATAAACAGGCACATGTACACATGCGCACATACATGTATATCTGCAGTGAAATTATGAATAATCACATTGGGAATGTTAATAACTTACAAATATTCTTACATAAATTCAGGTCAAGTTTTGCCATCCAACAAGTTCACTGCAAACTTTCAAATATACTTTCAATTTTCATTGTTTTTGCTTCTGCCTGATGGCTTTCCAAAGTGCTTGTATTAAGTTACAATCCCACAAACAGCAAATGAGATCAATACATTGGTGTACATTCACATCAATACTTGGTATTGTCAAACTTTTCTAATGTACCTGTGAAAAATGGCATTTCTGTGTGGCTCATGACTGCATTTTGTAAAATATTAGGAGGCTGAGCATCTTTTTCTTAGGGTACAATGTTTGCTTTCCTATGACACCTTTTCATTCCCATTGCCCATTTTGTTTTTACATAGTTGATCTTTCTTTTTTTTATTATTTTTTTGTACTTTGTAGGAGTTTCTTTCTTTTAAAAATATTTTAGAAATACTAATCCCTTGTTAGTATACACACTGAAGGTTTATTCTACCAGTATGTGGCTTGTCATTATTCTCCTTTTTATAAATATCAATGATGAACAGAGAATTTTAATTTTGGTAGCATGTATGTTATCAACTCATTCCTATGGGCTTATGTTTTTTAATGTTTTGTTTAAGAAGTATTTTCCTGTGAAAAAGACATGGTTATTTTCCCATATTTTCTTTTAAGATTTGTATAAAAATTCTTCTTCGAATTTGTCTTTAATATGTGAGACTTTTATTATTTTAGTACATCATGATCTAGGATTCATGTTATATCTATCTATCTATCTATCTTGGTTCTTCACCTTGTTCTATTGATTTATTTGCCCAGCCCGACAAAAAGATCAAACCTCCTAAATTAATACAAATCATAATAGATTTTGATATTAATTATAATAATTCCTTCTCCTTGAGTTTAATTTTTAAAACATTCTTGGCCCTTTTTTGCTCATCCATATAAATTTTAGAATCAATACGTCAGTTTCTAAAAACAATTATCCTTTTGAGATGATTAGAATTTTTAAAATTCTTAATTTGGTAAAATTGGCCTATTTCATCATTTTACTCTGAATTTGGCTTATATAGGTCTTCTTTAATGTTTTTCAAATAAAAATTATGTTTTGGTTAAAAAACTTAGATATCCTCTTTTTAGGAAAGGAATTGGATACCATGTACTTCCTAACTTTGATGTATTACAGACAGTATATTTTTAAAGATATATTATAACAAATATCTACTGATATATAGGAGTATGTATAGAAGTACAATTACTTGTGTATAGGAGTACAATTATTTGTAAAATATTGTTCTTCATTCTTTTTTAAATATAATGAATTGTTTAGATTCTCTAGGGTCCAAAGAGATAATAATAGTGTTGAGTAGCATAGTTTTTCCTTTCCAGTCATTTTACATTTGTATTTCTTTGTCCCTTAATACTTACTGAGGGACTTATCCCACATATATAGATAAGTACTGTTATTATTTCTCTAACTTGTAATTTAGAATGCTTAACACTTTATGTTTTGGTTATTTCTTCTGTAAAATAAGCATTTTTCTCAAAATGCTGCTTTTGATTCATCTCATGGGATTTACTATATAACATTTTAATAGTTATCTATGTAAATATTTTCCCCAAGTTCTTATTATAAATTCTTCTTTCACTCATCTATATATGGGAATATACTTTCCAAAGTTTTAAAAGCATTTTTTTTTGTTTTTGCTGGTTTAAAAAATTTTAGTCAGTAATTTTATTTTATTGTGGTCATATTAAATATTTTTGTTATTATTACTATGGTTATTTATTTGTGTCATGGAGGTTGATCCCTTGTGGATACATTAATGCTCTTTGGTGGGGGGTGGGTAAATGACTTCTCTCTCTATTAGTTCCTAGTGAGAGCTAGTTGGTAAAAAGAGCCTGACACTTCCTTCCCCTCTCTTACTTTCTCTTTCACCATGTGACCTCTGTACAAGCCAGCTCCCCTTCACCACCCATCATGAAGGGAAGCAGCCTGAGGCTCTCCCTAGATGCAGATGCCTACACCATGCTTCTTGTACAGCCTGTAGAACCATGAACCAAATATACCTTGTTTCTTTACAAATTACGCAGCATCAGGAATACCTCTATAGAAACACTAAAATGGATTAGGACAATGGGATAGACGTGATATTCTGATACATGCATACAATGTGGAATGATCAAATCTGGGAAATCTGGATATTCATCCTCTGAAATATTTATCATTTCTGTGTGTTGAGAACATTCTAAATCTTCTTTTTTTAACTATTTTGAAATATACAATCAACTTTTGATAACTATAATCACCCTATGGTGCTATCAACAAATACGAACTATTTCTTCTATTCAACCATATTTCTATATTCATTAATAAACCACATTTCATACCACCCTCCCACCCTACCTTTCCCTTCCCTGGCAAATACTATTCTGCTCTCCACCTCCTTGAGACCAACTCTTTCTAGCTCCCACTTATGAGGGAGTACTTGTGATATTTGTTTTTCTCTGCCTGGCTTACTTCACTTAAAATAATGTCCTCCAATCTCATCCATTTTGGTGCAAATGACAGGATTTCACTTTTTTAATTGGATGAATAATATTTTATTGTGTTTATGTACCACAATTTTTTAATCCACTTATCCACTGATGGACACTTAGATTGATTCCACATATTGGCTATTGTGAATAGTGTTCCAATAAATACGGAAATGTAATTCTTTTTGATATACTGTTTTTCTTTCTTTTGGATCTATACCCAGCAGTGACATTGCTGGATCATATGGTAGTTTTACTTTTAGCTTTCTGAGAAAATTCCATACTGTCTTAAATAATGGCTATTCTAATTTACATTCCCACCAATAGCATATGAGAGTTCCCTTTTCTCCACATCCTTGCCAGCATCTTTGACTTTTTGTCTTTTTGATAATAGCCATTTTAACTGGGGTGAGATGATATCTCATTGTAATTTTGATTTCAATTTTCCTAATGATTAGTGTTGTTGAGCATTTTTTTCATATATTTCTTGGCCATTTATATGTATTTTTTGAAAAATATATATTCAGATCTTTTGCCCATTTTAAAAAAAAATATTTTTTTGTTTATTCCAGTGTATTACGGGGGTACCAATGTTTAGGTTACATATATGTAACCTTTGCCCCACCCAATTCAGAACTTCAAGCAAGTCCACCCCATAGACAGTGTACACCACACTCATTAGGTGTGAATATACCCATCCCCTCCTGCCTCCTCCCACCTGCCTGACATCCAATGTTACTACTAAATGTTAACATAAGTGTTGATCAGTTAGCACCAACTTGATGGTGAGTACATGTGGTGCTTGTTTTTCCATTCTTGTGATATTTCAAAGAATGGGCTGCAGCTCTGTCCAGGATAATGCAAGAGGTGCTAGTTCACCATTGTATTTTATGGTTGAGTAGTAGTATTCCATGGTATGGGTATACCACATTTTATTAATTCACTCATGTATTTATGGGCACTTGAGTTATTTCTACATCTTTGCAATTGTGAATTGTGTCACTATAAACATTCAAGTGCAGATGTCTTCATTATAAAATGACTTTTTTTCCTTTGGGGAGATGCCTAGTAGTGGGATTGCTGGATCAAATGGTAGTTCTATTTTTAGTTCTTTGAGATATCTTCGTATTACTTAACATAGAGGTTGTACAATTTGCAGTCCCACCAGAAGTGTATGAGTGTTCCTATCTCTGCACAACCATACCAGCATTTGTTGTTTTGAGACTTTTTGATGAAAACCATTCTCACAGGAGATAAGTGATATCTCCTTGTGGTTTTTATTTGCATTTCCCTGATGATTAGAGATGTTGAGAACTTTTTTATATGTTTTCTGGCCATTATTGTGTCTTCTTTTACAAAGTTTCTGTTCATGCCCTTTGCCCACTTTTTAATGGGGTTGCTTGATTTTTTTCCTTGTTAATTTTCCTGGGTTCTATATAGATTCTATTGGATGTGTGGCATACAAATATTTTCTCCCATTCTGTAGGTTGTCTATTTGCTCAATGATAGCTTCCTTGGCTGTGCAGAAGCTTTTTAATTTAATTAATTCCCATTTATTTATTTTTGTTGCTGCTGTGATTGCTTTGGGGATCTTCTTCCTAAATTCTTTGCCTAGGCTGTATCTGTAAGAGTATTCCCAACATTTTCTTCTAGAATTGTTATGGTTTCATACCTTAGGTTTAAATCTGTTATCCATAGTAAGTTGATTTTTGTGAGACGTGAGAGGTGTGGAACCTGTTTCAGTCTTGTTCATGTGGCTATCTAGTTTTTCCAGCACCTTTTATTGAATAGGAATTCTTTTCCCCAGTGTATATTTTTGTCTGCTTTGTCAAAGATTAGATGACAATATTAGGATGGTTTTATATCTGGGTTCTCAGTCCTGTTCCAAAGGTCTATATCTCTGTTTCCTTCTACTAATTTTGGGCTTGGTTTGTTTTTGCTCTTCCAGTATCTTGAGGTGTATTGTCAGGTTATTTCTTTGAAATTTTTCTACTTTTTTGATGTAGTCATTTGTCCGTAGAAACTTCCCTCTTAGTATTGTTTTTTTTCTGTATCCAATAAGTTTTGGTATGTTGTGTTTCCATTTTCATTTGTTTCTATGAATTTTTTTTATTTTCTTCTTATATTCTTCATTGACCCTGTGGTCAGCCATGAGTATGTTATTTAATTCTCATGTATTTATCCTTTTTTTATTATTGCTTTCTAGGTATAATAGAAAGAAAATTTGTGATCTGAGAATATGCTTGATATGAATTTGATTTTTAAAAATGTGTTAAAACTTGTTCTGTGGCCTAATATGTGATCCATTCTGGAGAAAATTCCATGTGCTGATGAGAAGAATATATCTTACAGATGTTGGGTGGAATGTTCTATAAATGTCTGTTAGGTCCATTTTTTCTGTAGTGCAGTTTCTATCCAATGCTGAAAGCTGGTGTTAAAGTCCCCAACTATTATTGTAGTTATTATTGGGGTCTATCTTTCTCTTTATCGCTAATAAAATTTGTTATATATATCTGGGTACTCCAATGTTGGGTGCATATATAATTACAATTGTTATATCTTTTTGTGGAATTGATCCTTCTATCATTATATAATGACTTTTTTTGTCTCTTTCTATGTTTTTTGACTTAAAGTCTATTTTGTTTGATATAAGTATAACTACTCCTACATGCTTTTGGTTTCTGCTTGTGTGGAATATCTTTTTCTATCCATTCACTTTCAGTCTGTTTGTCTTCATAGGCGAAGTGAGTTTCTTATAGGCAACAGATAGCTGAGCCTTGTCAAACAGCCTTTGTTATTTAGCCCTATCTCTGTTGCTTCATTCCAAGTTGGTAGTATTTTTGCTGATGCAGTTGAGTATATCCATAAGTCATATGCCTCACCTCTTTAGCAAATGATTGTCTAACACATAGTTGTCCAACTTTCCATAGCATATTTTCTTAATTTTTGCAATATGAATGAACTGAGAATTTTACAAATCTTCATATTCCTTTTTACTTAATAATTTATTCTTTAATTAATTTATTTTTTTCTCTAATTTCCTATAAGCAGCAAGGAACAACCTATCTACACTTTCCGCACTTTGCTTGGAAATCTCTTCAGCTAAATGTCCAAGTTCATCATGGCCAGCAATAGAAGATAATTCTGCCAAGTTCTCTGCTACTTTATGACAAGTATCACCTTCCCTCCTCATTTTCATTTGAGGCCTCACCAAAAGAACCTGTAATTTTCTTATTTCTAGCAACATACTGTTGTCTATATATATACATATTCTCTAATAGAAACTTTCTCTAAAATTCTCCTTTTTTATTGTCTGGGCCCTCACCAGAATTGCCTTTAATATCCATGTTTCTATCAATAGTCTTTTTAAGGTAATATAAGCTTTTTCTATCATGTGCCTCAAAACCCTTCTAGATTCTTTCTACTACACGATTCCACAGCCACTTCTACATTTTTAGGTATTTTTTTTTTTTTCAAAACACCTCACTTCCAGTTACTAATATCCTAGTACTGTTGTAAAAAAGTACCATAAACTTAAAGTAGCTTAAAATTTAAACAGAAATTTATTCTCTTATAGTTCTGGAGGCTAGAAATTCTAACTTAAGGTGTCAGAAGGGCCATGCTTTCTCTGAAAACTATAAGGGAATCTTTCATTGCTTCCTTTTAGCTTCTTGTGGCTTTTTGGCAATCTTTGGCATTCCGTGCCTCACAACTGCATACCTCCAGACTCTCCCTTTGTCATCACATGGTATTCTACCTCTGTGTCTCTGTCTTCAAATGGCCATCTTCTTATAAGAGCATCAATGGCCAATAAACACAGATGCTTTCCATGATTAAAGATGCTCACCATCATTTGTTATTAGGAAAATGCAAATTAAAAGCCCCAGTTAGATAACACTACACACCCACTAGAATGACTATAATAATTTAAAAAATACAATAACATGTTTTGGTGAAGATGCAGAACCCTCACCCATCACTGGTGGGAGTGTAAAATTGTTAGTCACCTTGGCAAACTGTAGTAGTTCCTCAAAATGTTAAACAGAGTTACCATATGACCAAGAAATCCCACTCTTAGTTATATAGAGCAAAGAAAAAGAAAAATACATATTTGTACAAAAACTTGTTTAAGAATAGTCATATATATTTTATATAATAACTAAAAGACAGAAACAATCCAAATGTTCATCAACTGATGAACAGATAAATAAAATATAGTATATTCATATAATGGAATATTCTTTAGCCATGAAATTAAACAAAATTCTAATACATGCTATAACATGGATGGACTTTGAAAAACATAATGCTGAGTGAAATAAGCCAGTCATGAAAGACTACATATTTTAAAATTTAATTTATATGAACGTCCAGAAGGGACAAGCCTTAAGAGAAAGTAGACAGTAGTTGCCTGGGTTGATCTATGGGTGGGAAAGGGGAATGACTGCCTATCTTTTTGGGGTGATAAAATTATTCTACGGTTAGGTTATACTTATGGTTCCAACATATTCTGTAGAAATACTAAAAATCACCAAACTGTATACTTTATATGGGTAAATTTTATGGTATGTAAATTTTATCATAATAAAGTTGTGAAAAAATTGAATGCAATAAGTAGATCTTGTCTTTAAATCTTAAAGATTTTCATTTGATTTCCAAAGAAATATTTTTAAAGTATTTAACTAAAAATTTTGAACATGAATTTTATCTATATATTTAAAGTAAAAATTGTAAATGAAAGCTTGAAAACTTGGATTTAGATGTGACTGGCTTCCTCACAAATGTCTTCTGATTCTTGTTTGACATGGACAACACTGTCAACTTATTTGTCATAATTATATATCAGAATATGCCCCTCTTTCTGCATTTCTTAGAGGTAAAAATGAAAGAAAATAATATAAAGACTCATTGGTTATATAATTCAATGCTGAGGAGTACTTATAATTTACTATGAGGGACCAAACAATTTCATTTTTCTCCTGACATCCTGGGGCTATTGCCTGACACTTTAACCTTTATGACCACACCTCCTCACAAGGTGAAATCCAGCAGCACTTTTCTTGGGCTCTTTGGAATGGTGGTGGTGTAGTGGAGTAACTCATTTAAAAGATTAAGAGGATCAAAGTGCTTGGGAGTGGACTGTAGGAAAGTGTAAGATGTTAAAGGATAAATTTATTTAAAGGTAAAATCACAATCTCATATTAATATTAATATAAAATAAGAACATGTTAAAATGTTATTTAATTCATTAATGAAAGAACTAGTAAGATGCTACAACTGTTTCAAAGTAGAATTCAAAGACTGCATATATTTAGGCAATGATGAATATTGATATGAATTTATAATTAGATGCAAATCTAGTTTATCCACAAGGCAATCATCAATTGCACTCCATCAGACATAATTCTTTTACATTTCTACAGATAATAATTATCTGCATTATAAGTCTTCTATGACTTACAAAGGTGAAAATTAGCTCAAAGACAATGACATTATTGAAATTACCTGATAGAGTAAGCTGTATAAGACATACAGCAGTATTTTCCCCATTGCAAAGTATCTTAATTTTTCATGATAATAGAGATATTTTCTGCTTATTATAGGGGTTGTGAATGTTGGAGAAAGACAGCGAAAGAGAGTTGGGTTAATCAAAACATGAGATCAAATTCAGTAAAACAAAACAGTTCTAGTAACCTGTATCCCTAAATTATATGGGATTGCTTAAACCTGAAGTGAAGGTACATTAAGGATATGCGGAAGAATCTTCTTAAATGACACTTCAATAAGGCTTTTGGTAAAATAAAATGCCTTATTCATTTATTCACTCACTGATTCATTCATTCATTTAGAAATTTCTTTATGTTGATGATTAGAGGCTTGATTGCAGGGATTACTTCTCAGGATTACATCTAACTAATATCTAGTCTGAATGCAATCTGAAAAAAAGAGATAATAAAAATCATATCATTATGTACTTATTGTATTAGAATCTGGTCATTTTTCTTAACATTAACAGAGGAGCACAAGCCTCATCATCTGGAACAATTTTAGGTAGCAGTTTGTTGGGGTAAAATAGGGGCAGTTCTTTTGGATTACTCTTTAGGCTGGTATGAGTTCTGCTATTGATAGCAGCTTCATGGTCTTTATGTCACATTTGGAAGGCCTGTTGCAGCACATTCTGAGTACATTTCCACAGCCAACCAAATTTAAAATTGGCTCCATTTAGCTCACCTGACAGACACAACCTGAATGTCCAGTACTTAGTTTTAAAATAGGCATGCATTGCTTCAGTGTAGGTGGCTCCTTAAGGTTGTAGGTTGATAATTTTTTATATAATGTGAGGCCCCACATAATTATTTTGACAGCTCCCAGGAATCCAGAAGTAACATTTGGGAAGAAGTACATTTTATAGCCATGTAGGAGGTGAAATTTGGTCATTGCTCTTTTCATCTTTAAGCTTGATTTAGAACTCAATACTTAGGATCCCCTTAAGAAAGCAGATAATGATTTTATTTGAAAACTGCTGAGTATGTTTTCTTTCCCCCAAATACCTCATTCATCAGTGTCTGAAATATCTATCATAGTCATGTTTTGTGTTAAGGCAATGCACTAAATTAAAATTTCTATGCCAATAGGAAAACAATTATTTTAGTTATTAACACCTGGGTAAAAATAACGTGTCCAATTAATGAGGTCCTAATAGAGTGGCACATGGACCAGATAGGATTTGATTGGAAGCAAAGAAAAATAAGAAAGGAAAATCAAGAGGGAAACTTCAATAAGCGACAGACTTAAGAATTTCATGGAATAAGGGAGCAGAAAGAAAACTTCTGGATAAAGCGATATCTTAGTCTACTCAGGCTGCTATAACAAATGCCATAGACTGGGTGGCTTGTAAACAGCAGAAATTTATTTTGCACAGTTATGGAGGATGGGAAGTTTAAGATCAAGTTGCCGACAGATTCAGCATCTGGTGCAGGTCCACTTTATCATAAATGATATCTTCTCACTGTGTCCTCTATGATAAAAGAGAAAAGACAGTTCTCTGGGCCTCTTGTACAAGGGCAATAATGCCATTCATGAGGGCTCTGTTGTCATGACCCAATCACCTCCCCAAAGGCCTCACCTTCTAGTACCATTACCTTGGGGCTTAGGATTTCAACATGTGCATTGTGGGGGCAGGCATGAACATTCAGACGACAGTAGGAGAAATGTCATAAGGGAGAAATCGCAAAACCTTATGGCCCTTATAATTTTGCTTAGTGCTTCTTATGTCGATGCCAAACTCTCTTTTCCTTCCATCATTTCAAATGATCAAGAAGACCTCTTAGGAAATATTTCTTCAAACACTACAGCTAATTATAATCAAGAGTAAAAATGATCAGTTATAAGGAATGAAACAAGTGTGTTTTAAATAAACATAAGGAAAGAGAGTATTTGTGTCAGCTATCAATTTTTGCCTTTGAGGTTGAAATTCATGTTTTAATATATGCTCTGCAATAATTGTCAAAGAAAATTTGAACACAACAGGTTAAATAGGCAAAGTAGAGGTTATTCAAGAGTATTGAAATAAAATAGGGAGCTTGAACTCAATTCTGTTGAAATAAAAGTTGTGAGAGTTTATGTGCTGGATGAGCTAGTGGTGAAATACTGAAGGAAAAGTTAAGGGGGAAGTTGTTAATGTGATTAGGCCATATGTGTTCACTAACTTACACTTATGGAAGTTAAGATTCCCTCCCCAGTATATACTGGGAATTAGGGGTGCTCTGCTGTATTTCTTGATGATTACATATCATACGAATGGTTCCCAGGTCCTTGAGAAAGACATTCCTGTGTTATAAAATTGGTGGTGGCTAGGAGAAGATTTACATCTCAAAGATGCAGAGAAAGAATTCACAATTCACAAGTTTTCTAAAGTAAATACTCTAAGAAAATGGAAGTCAAAGATTTATGGTCCAGAGAATACCTGTCTGAAGTTCAGTCAAGCTGAGGGGAATGTTAAAGCTTTCTTGGTCATAATGCACTGAATTCCTTTAAGCATTTCTTCTTAAAAGTAAGGAGGATGTTCAGCTTTCTTAGGAGAGGGTGCTGGAGAGACATTGCAGGAAAAAGGGCTTTGCTTGTGGCGTCTTAATGTGATATGGTGGCTGGTGGTATGGACGTGAGGACATCTGGTGGAGTTCTGCCTTAGCCACATGCCCTCAATACACATCCCTCATTGCCCTGGCAAAGTGATTGTCCTGGTGATCCTTTCTTTCAGACCTTCCAAATGGGCATCATGTGCTCTAGGTTTCCAGCCACAGTGGAGACCACACTCCTGCTACACCCCGACACCCCCAACCACCAGCTGTTACTCACCCACCCTGCCTACTTTCTGGAGGGTCACTTGCTTTCAGTCTTATAACTACAGACCAGCTCTGACCTGGCAAACAAGCAAAGTGCTCTGCTACTCAGTGGGTTCAACTGGACCTTCTCCAGTGAGGTTTTTACCCTTGACTTATGGAGGGATTCTCTTTCCATGTTTGTCCTTCCTTTTGTACTGTTCCTCAACCCTAGGATACCGTATAGAGTTTCATTATACCCTCTAGCTACTCTTTTTCCAGTTTATTTATTCTTCATATTGCCCTTCCCCCTGTTTAAATTCCTGAGTGGCTCTAGCACTGATTGGATCTGGGCCACTACAGTATTCTTTACTATTTTATCTTTTCCCCAAACTGGAGGTTCCTAATGGGTGATTTGTGTATATGTCAAATTCTTTTAAATGCACCAATGAATAGGGTTAGGAGAGGGGTGTCTGTAAGTCTCTCTGATTTTTATGTATTTTTTAGAGGAGATGGCCATCCTTTTGAACAAATTCTCAAAGATCTCAGTGGTCAAGGGAAAGATTAAGATTTTTAGTTTAGAAAGTAAGTACCAAGCCTTGTTGTATTTTAGAATCACGTATGCAGCTTTTAAAAATATAGCTGCCTAGGCCTTGTCCTGGAACAATTAAATCAAAATTTCTAAGAGCATTGGTAGTTTTAAATGTGCCCTAGGTGATTCTACTGTGCAGCCTGGGTTGAGAACCACATGTCTAGGAGCTCACTGCGGTATTGGTTTCTTGTGCTCTTACATTCTCTTAACTATTACTTTATCATTCTTGCTTATAATGCAAGACAGAAAGGAGGTCCCCTCTAGGGGACCTAAAACAGTTGTATAGCAATTTAACATCCTAATTTTTAACTCATTTTCCATGTAATATCTTCAACATAAAATGACCCTACATTAACAGTCACTCTTAGTAATTATAGACATGTGAGTTATGACCAAAAAATTAAATCTATTCATTTCTTTTAGGTGGAGGTCAAGAAGCCCTACAGTAAGTAAATAGTGCACTCACAAGCATGACAGAAAAATTCTCAAGATAAAATAACCTTTCAAGTGGTAGAAAATGTCCTTTTGGAGAAAATTTCTTCAATACTGTTTAGAGGGCTCATTTAGAAAATGCCACCTAACCACTGAGTAAAGGCATGTTCTGAACAAAATGATTTTATATTTAGCTTGAACTTTATACAAGCAATTTGCTGTTCCTGATATAGCATGCAGTGACAAGAAAAGAGAGATTAACACCATTCTTTCTAAGCATTGAAGTAAAAACTGGCTAAATATGCCAAATCTAAGTGTCAATTTATTTTTTCAAATAGTGTCATGATAAGTTTCTTTATTTCTGCAGAAAGGAGATTAAAATGTGTTTTTATATAAAATCTGATACATGATGCAGCACAAATTATGTTCTACCAATAGAGGACCAAAGAAAATATACATATTCTATATTCTTTCTTGGTTTTCTACAGATATTCTTAACAAAGTCTTGTAAGTGATATGTGGATTGGCTGGGCTTCTAGTTCCTGTATATTTGTATTGATAATATTATTAAGTAAAGAAGTCAGGTTCTTGACTTCTAGCTAATTCCCTCATCTCGTTTGACAAAATCCTTGTTAAACAAATGGTTCTTCTGTTGTATATATGCAGGTCACTAGTATATTTAGTCAGACTACACTAGGAAATTGTTTGAAAATGTATGCTTGGTGGTGGAGGACCCTTTGTCACCTGTGCTATGAACTTAATGCTGATGTAATAAATCTGAAAATTTTGGCTGATGAGAAATGAATTTGGATTAAAAGTAGAGGTAATGTTGACATAAATGAAACCTCAACTCTATGGATTCTTCCTGATATTTGACAACTATTTTTCTTGTGGACTATGGAGTCTACATCTTAGAAAACATATTGAGAGGATTTGAAGGCAAGTAATTGGGTAACAAAATTAGGGGGAAAAATAGAAGAATTTAGCCTGTGATTGATTTTAACACTACTGATTGTAATAGACTTGGGGGACATAACACACACACACACACACACACACACAAACAATCTAAAATTTGGGTTCTCTGATATACATGGATGAGGAAAGCTAAAAGGAGCTAATGTAAAACAAATTCTCTAAGATTATCTAAGAAAAGTCACACTGGGCATTTACTTCTTTTAAAAAATTTTAAATTTTAAAAGTTGATAAATAATTGTACATATTTACGGGATACTTAGTGATGATTTAATATATATGATGCATCGTAATCAGATCAAAATAATTAGTAAGTCCATTATCTCAAGCATTGATCATTTCTTTGTGTTGGGACATTTAACATGCTCCTTACAGAGATTTGAAACTATGTATCACAATGAGCATGTTGTTATAGAAATGCAGCATAAATTCACACAGTTTTAAAGTGTATTAAAATTGGTTAGCACAATTTTGCTGACAATTATAGGAGATTTTTTTTGGCAAGATAGTATATTCATTTGTTTCCTAGGGCTGCCATAACCAAGTACCACAATCTGGGGAACTTTAAACAACAAAAATTTATTTATTCACAGTTCTGCAGGCTAGAAATTCAAGATCAAAGTGTTAGCAAGATTGGTTCCTTCTACGTGCTCTGAGGGACAATATGTTCCATCTCTTTTTCCAGGCATCTGGTGGTTTCCAACAATCCTTGGTATTCCTTTGCTCATAGATCTATCACTTCAATCTCTGCCTCCATCATCACATGGCATTCTTATGTGTCTCTGTGTCCAAATTTTCCTCTCCTTATAAAGATACCAATCATTGGATTCTACCCTAACCTAATCTGACTTCATCTTGACTTGATTACATTTGGAAAGACCATATTTCAGAATAAGGTCACATTTATAGGTAGTAGCTGTTAAGGCTTGAATATATCTTTTTGGAGGATGCAATTCTACCCATCACAGAGAGTATTTCAAGAAAGCTTGATAAGGTCTTTAGAGATTTTTGGTTATGCAAAGAATATTAGAGTATTTTAACTTTTTAAACTCCTTAAATTGCTACTTTTGCTGAGTATTATAATCCTTTTTATATATTTTAAGCCCCCTTAGACATTCTTATTTATAGTCAGTATTCATCTAGATTCATTTATATAATGATACTTTTCTTTACTCATGGTTACTTTCTGGATGTTCCATGTATATCTGTGTGTGTGTGTGTGTGTGTGTGTGTGTGTGTGTGTGTGTATGTATGGACAATTTACATGCAATCTTTCCCATTAAAGAGATAATATAATGGTCTAAGTGCCCTTTTATTACTTCTTCTAACAGCACAGTTCTGTGATGATTTCATTTAATGCCTTCAAACACAGAGCTCCCTTTACCCAAGGCAATGTTTTTTAAGTTTTCAGCTTGAAAAATGCAGCAACTTTAATTCTGCTCTGATGCATAAAATGCCTCTTTTATCACTATTTAAGTGAAATAAGAATTTGGAGATTAAAGTCAGAGGCCATGATATTCACCATCTTTATGTGTGTAAAAAAAATAGGCACTCGTGGCCTCATTTTGGGGATTCCATTGTGTACTTTGTTGGGGCCATTTGGCAATAGGCTTCCATAGATTGAGGAAAGGAATTTTTACATACAGGATTTTTTTCCTAAGGAATTAATAAATATGTGCTCAAAATGTAAATATAAACTCTGCTAAAGCATTATTTATAACAATGAAAAACTTCAAATAATTTAAAGAGCTGTAGGAAAAAGTCTCTGCCTCAATAGGAAACTATGTATTTTTCAGTAGCACATTCTCCAGCATTATCTTACTCCAGGAGATATATTTTCTACTCTATAAATTGTAGATAATTCATAGTGATGCAAAATAATTCGGGTCTATAGACATGTAAATTTTGTTCTCTAGAGGTTCAATAGACTCCCCTCCAACATCATGAAAAAGATTACTTTTGTCCCCACTTGCACATTTATTTTATTGTTATTGCTCTCTCCTCTCTCTGGTTTTGATTCTTTTTTGAAGTGATTTTAACACCTCAACAGTTTCCTCCTTAATGGGCTAAACAAATTCTTTATCACAAATTTATTTTTAAATCTGTATGAGTCATGATTTTACCTTATTTTGAAAATTTGTTTAACAGGTCTTATAATGGGAGAATGGTTCAAATATTTATTCCAGGTAACAATGCATTCACTAAAACGATCTTGCAGATGCATTTGAGAACATAGATGTGGCCTAGGAAAGTACATAAAAATGAGGCCAAATGACAGCTCCACCACTAATTGGCAGTGTGAACTTGTGCCTCAATTATCTTGTGTAAATTTGGGATACTAATGGTAACTATTTCATGGTTGCATCATGTAAGCTATTGTATAAGACACTTAGAAGACTGCCTGCATGAAATATATTATTACACTTTAAAAAGATACAAAAATAGTGTGGACTAATTTTATAAATGTTTATCTATCTGATTATCTACTTGTGTATCTTAATCTATCCTGAAAGGAAAAATACCAATATTTTATTTTTGAGTGTATAAATCCCTGTTATTTGTTATATTTTTCCTTTCATTTACTTTTGCCTGTAAGAATGGACATAGGTTTTTTGTAATAAGAAATGTTAAAAGTTTAATGTTTAAAATGTTACTGATTTTGTGAGCTATTTTAACAAATATAATACAGATAAAAAAAAAATCTCCCTAGGATAAAAATGTAATGTCTACATCCATCGTTTTCAAATGCTTTCATTTGTTAACCAGCTTCAGTCTGTGTCCTAGAATTAGCCTGGGTAAACTTGTTACCAATCAGGCAATGAATGAAAAAAGACAGAGGAAATAGATAGCAAAGTCACTGCTTTCTCTATGAAAAACAGAAGCCTGTGCATGGGCAGATGGCACTTTATCCCAAATTTGCAGGGCATGTACAGGGCATATGATTCTGCCCATATTATAAAACCTGTGGTCAGGTTGGGGAGGAGCTGCCTGTGACCTGGGTAACAGGCTGCTTCCGTGATAAGTCATTATGAAAACAGGAGACAGGCAGAGCTAAACCAAATGGTGCTTCTTCATCTTTTTCTTTCTTTCTTTTGTCTGCATCAATAATAAAAGATGTATTCTCCATTACCCCTGCCAATAATTCGAAGATATGAGCTATAATTAGAAAATAGGAGCTTAAATTGGTAGATAAGAATATGTAAGAGTCAATAACAGCGTTGATAACCCCAAGACTAAATAGCACAACCTTCTCAGTCATTAAGGATCCGAACTCTGCTAATGGATTGAGATCTACTTCCGCAAAATAACTTACTCATTATGATGCTGTTTTCCTAGGCATTTGGTCAACAACTACATTTTAGGATGCGATTTTAGGATGATTGCCCCCAAATAGCTGCCTGTCCTGCCAACCATGCTCTCTGGGATATGTACCCATTCCGTTTTTCTCCGTAAATCTGAGAAAAGTGCAGGCACATTAACTGAAGGTACACTACAGGTACTGATTACATGATATGGTCCCCTTAACAAGGGAGATTTAGGCCAGTGGATCTAGCCCATTATGGGCTAGAATAGACCAATTTGGATGAGAAGTACACTTCTTACAGGGACGAGGTCAGCCAGTTTAAATCATGGAGGTCAGGAGATGATTTCTTGTCTTTGGCACATTCAGCAAGAAAGACAGACACACAATGAAAGGAAAAGGTACACCCTGCAGGCACTGAAACAGAACTTCCCAGCTTCATATTGTGCCAGGTTTGCATTATCATGGAGGAAGGAACAGTTTGGTAAATATTTCGTGTACAAGAATCTTTTCTGACCTCTCCACCAAGTGTTTGCAAAGTATGGGAAAAGGGCAGATTTTGTCCTCTGTCTATTACAGACTAATGCCTATCCTTATAACATACAGGATGGAAGGTGGTGTATGTGACTGTCTGTAAATCTTTCCGAAGCTACCTTCTCAGCACTTAGTGAGTCTCGAGCAATGTGGAAACAAGAAAGTAGTCCTGTATTTTACACTGTTGCCCTACATCTGCAAATCAGTATTTATTGGGTCATTTGGGTGATGCTATTATAAGTATAAAAAATAGGATTGCTTTTGTAGAAAATAATTTGTTTCAATGGTAAACTATGTATCATCTACAGCATATCTTTCAGATTTGTCAGATTCTATCCTGCATCATTGTCTTTGAAATATTTGGTAACTCATTTTTAAGTTTTAGGTCAATTCTATCCTGTCTGGTAGTGATTTTAATTGAATTCACCACGCTGTGATAAAAACAATATTTTTTCCACATTTGAAATTCATCTTGACATCCCTTTACTCCATTTAAATTTGTAGTATTTGATTTATCCTTTGAACTGATTATCATATCTGCCTATTCACTTGTATCATGAACAAAGTAAATTCTTTAACACATGACCACTTTCATATCTGTGTGCAAGACATGATTTTACCATTTTAATTAATACTGTCTTAAATGACAGCTTATAACTGTATACATTTATGGGTTACAATGTGATGATTTGATACATGTATAAAATGTGGAATGATTAAATCAAACTCATTAATATGTCCAAGACCTTACTTAATTTTTTGGTGAGACATTTGAAATTTATTCTCTTAGGTATTTTTGAAATATACAATGCATTGTTATTAACTGTAGTCACCCTTCTGTGTAATAGATCTTAGAAACTTGACTTTTTATGAAAACTATCTTTTCACAGTTTGAGAGATATTCTACTGAGATGCCCAAGGGGTTCACCTACCAGCATCAGGTAAACTTCCTTGCTAGACAAGTGTATCTCCTGGATAGTTTAATCTCCCAGAGGTGGATCCAAAGTAGTGGTCCAAATTGGACAACTCCCATGTTTATTTAACTTTAGTTTTACTTTCTACTAATTTTGTTCTTGTTTCGTTTTTGACTAAGTTATTCCCACTTGGAAATTTTATTTTATGGTTTGACCATTTGATGATCTCTGTAAATAGATTAATTTTATTGCAACCTAGTCTCTATTGGAAGAGAGAAAACAGAGAGCCTGGTTTGTTACTATTTTTTTTAATTGGGCATTTAATTTTAAAGTCTGATCATTTGTTGATCTCTATAAACAGACTAATAGATTACAGAGATCATGTGTCCATTGGGTGAGAGATGAAAAATAACTGGTTTGTTAGTCTTTTCTGTTTGTCTATTTTGAACTTAAATCAAGAATATGAACCTATTGGGAAGAAAATAGTTCTTTGATATTAACCATTAAATGTTGTAATTGTATGTTTATTCTTGTCCCATGGCTAAAATTTGAAAATTAAAGTTATAAATTCTGTCTGTCTGTATCTGTGTCTCTGGCTATATGTCTGGAATTCAAAAAGGCTTTTTATGTCTCATTGTGTGAGGTTGTAATGTTTTCCTACATTCAATGGTGTTTATAAATTTTAAGATATCTTTAATTAAAAGATCTGTATTCTGATTGGCTTACAGAAATAAGTGCTTATATAAATAGAATAATTTTAAAGTTCCCAGAAAATAAGAAAATTGAACTTCCATTGTGTTATATTTAAAAGATAATCTTACTGAAACTAACTTGAAAATGTTTTAAGAATTCAAGTTCATATGATGTAGGTAAATCATGGTAAATTAGACTGATTTAATAATTTTGTTTTATTAAGAATAGCTATGTCTATTCTTATTTATCAATGTTAAGTATAAGGATACATTTTTATTCTAGTTGGGCATGTTCTTCCAAAACTTATATAGGTTTACTGATCAAATAAGCTAATATTACTTTTACTTAATGTTTAAGGCTATGAAAAATGTAAATTGTGTTTAACCAAATTGATTTTATTATTCTGACAATTTTATTTCAAAAGTAATTATGTTTTTTAGGATGTCAACTTGAAGATAATTTCTAAGATCTTTAGATAACTTAAAACTTTGGATGGACATTAAATAAATTAACTAAAAATCTATATTCATTAGACAACTGATCATTTCTAAGATAACACACTGAAACATTGATTACTAACCATAATTTTAAGTTTACATGCTTTATGTCTTATTTTTATTTGCTACAGAGAAACTATATCTTTGTGTCTGTTAATGAATGTATTCGTTTTTGCTACTTTGAAACGTTTAGTGTTCAGGGTGGCTGTGTTCAGGAGCTGTGTGGGACAGCAAGGATATAGATGTATAACATTCACAGAGGGTCACCCCACCAATTATCTCTGGTTATAAGTTATGCTTTTTCTAATTTTTACAGAGACAGGATCTCCCTCAGGCTGGTCTCAAACTCCTTGCCTGAAGCAATCCTCCCGACTTGGTCTCCCAAAGTGCTAGGATTGTAGGCATGAGCCTCCCCGCCCCAGGGGAGTTATAAAAGTTATAACTGATGTATTGGAATGAGACTACTTATGAGCAATATTTTCAGAGAAACATATCTATGTACATACCTCTATTTTTCAAGGTAAAGAGTAGTTTTCTCTTTACTACTACTGCAAAGTAGTAATGCTGTAAATCTAATTCTGACTTCGTGGAGCCCCTAAGGGGCTACATTTTGATAGTAGTTTTTGTAGTTTGATACATTGGTCCTAATGTATCAAAGTTTGCTCCAGCATATGAAAGAGCATAATGGAAGACAAAATTTGAAAATGAATTTTATTTGTCTGGATTTATAATACCTGAGTTTGAAAAGCTATGAAATATTTTAAATTCTCAGCAAAATGTGCTCAATTTTTGTGGATTTGTTTCCTTGTTTCATTTTTATTTCCAAAACCTGTGATATATATTGTTCTTATTTTTTCCATTTAATATGCTTAGATAAGAAAGATTTTGTGGCTTACCATAATAACTTATGTTTTTATCTATTTTTTTGATGTCCTTGTTAAAGAAAACAAAGATTTCTCACTTAGGAAGGAGTTAAGGTTCTTCACAATCATATTACCTTTTATGAATAATTTTTAAATGTTTGAAATTAATGATGATATTATTTCTCAGGCACTCTGATCCAATTTTTGTCATAAATATTAAAATATCTTAATAACTTTTGATTTTCACTTTTTTTCCCAAAAGATATAAAATAAAACAAAATAATTTTTAGGATATTTTATACTTAAAACTATTTTTGAGATTTCTGAAAGGGCCTTTGGAAAACCACAAAGTTTCATTTTTTCATCTTGTAAAAAAGAGGTGCTAGAAATAATGAGGTTTTATTTGATGTGTTACAATTGATGAGTTATGTAATAAAAGTTGTCAAATCAGAAGAGCTGCTCAAATTGATTTGAATAAATGTTAGTATAAATATTTCAGAAATTGTATGCAATGTGGGAAGTTCCTAGAGATTTGTCAGTGTCCCTACTGTCCATAATATGCTCCTCTTTATTAATCTTGATGCTGCTTTGCCTGATATTAGATGGCAAGGGGCACTTTATCAGTCATAATTTCAGTTGTGTTTTAAAATGTTAACATGACTGCATTATTAATTCTTTAACTTGGATATAGCATCATCTAGGTTGGTAGTTTTCAACTGGGAATTCACAATAATTTCCTATGGAACTTTATTAATATACAGATGTTTAAGAACTACTACAGACTTACTGAATCTCTACTTTATATTCTTGTTTTATTCCTAGTATATTCTTACTATATGCTTGGTGTAATCATGATATAGTAGGTCAGGATTATTATTTTCATATTAAGTTTTTTTTCTCTGTAAAGATTATGATCACTTATTTTTTTGGATTGACTTTGTTACCTTGTTTTACAAGCCATGGAAATAACCAAATTTCCTTGTCAGTTGCATTATTCCTGTTAACGAATTCTCCCTTGATCTTTTACTTTTGAAAATTATCACCAATAAGTTAACCATAGCCATATCAAGTCTTTTGTCTACCATGGACAGTTTTTGTTGTTGTTTTGCTCTAATGCTTCCCTGAAAGCTCTGAAATCAGCTGTAGATCAGAGGCTTTTTCTTTAATAAAGGATTATTTGAGAGTCGCATGGAAATGAGCATACCAGATACTTTTCGATATGAGCTTCTGATGACATCACTCAAATAAGCTTTGAGACCATACCAGTGGAACTGAGTCAGAATTTCCAGAATTTTAGTCATTTTAGAGATGGGTTTATGAGACTTTTAACAAAAGATCCAGTGGAACAAAAATTACTTAGACCTGAATGAACTAATGAGTGATGATAATAGTTTTATTCAGAATATTATTGATTTGTTTAATATAAGAAAGGTCCTTTTCTTTCTTCTTAAGCTATCTATAACTCATAGTAACTTAATGGACTCTACTTTTGTAAACCGAAAGGAAACATTTATAAATGATCTTATTCTTTCTACCTGAGCCTTCCAGAATTTGGAAATTCTTACTGAATAGTCTTATTTTTGTAGCAATATAGCTATTTACATGGGTCCAATAAGAATCTGTCCTTCCTTATACTAATACATAATTGAAAATGTTGGTTATGAACCAAGACCTTGCTTGGGACGTCATATGTGAGAAAGATGGTCATTTAATCAGGTATGACCAGACTTTTAAAGAACAAAGATCGACTTCACGAAAGCAATATTTACAGAGCCCTCTTGGGAAAACCAGAGTGGCACCTAGCTTACAGGTTTCCCAGCCTCACAAGTGAGCAATGAAGGTCACTTCCTGGCAGTCCCAGGAAACTTAGGATATTTTTGGGACATTGAGAAGAGAGAAATTCACCTAAATAAATAGGTACTACAGACGAAATCTGGTGGTGAGTTATTAACTTGGCTTCTAAGCCTCAAGAGGCTTTTAAAGGTCCAATTTGAGATTCCTTATAAAAACTTTTAGCAAAGCAAACTTAAGAAGGCCCGTATGGCATATTAACACTCTTGCTGCACCTATGTAAATAATCAGACCAAATCTAATGAGATTGGTTCGTATTTTGAGATCAAGAATAATCTTTCTTTGAGATTATTTTTAATCAAAAGGGTAAATATTATAGAAACTTTTTCCACAGAAAACTATGTATCTTTTATAGCACGCCATTGCAAATTTGTCATATTGTAGCCCTGTTATTTCGTAACTCTTTGTAAATTGTAAATAACTGATGATATGTAAATTCTCTTGTCAGTTAATGATTTCAATTAATTTCTTCCAATGTGGGAAACAGTTTGTCCCCATTTGCAATTCATCTCAACATTCCCTGACTTCCTATACATTTGTGCTATTTTGCTTTTTCTTGGAACCAGTTGTAATCAACAATGTAAACAACAATGTAAAAGCATTTTATTTCTAATAGGGCGTTATGTGCTTCAGATAGTTTTAAATATGTATCTGTAAGTTGACTAAGAGAAAATAACTAAACAATGGACATTTTTTGCCATGCTATATATAATACAGAAGTTAAAGATAAGGCCATTTTCATCTGCTTATAGCAATGAACAACATTGCCTTAATTTCACTATAAGTCAATAAAGTTATAAACAAGAATAAGAGTAAATAAATAAACACAGTTTGGATTTGGCTGGTTTTTAGGGAGTAGTTAGGGAGATTATTGTTTTATGGTCATATTGAACTTGTGTATATAGGTTATTTTAAGTTATCATTTCCTGTTGGTATCTTGGCTTGATTTTCACAACAAAGATCCATTGATGTAAACCAAATAATGCTTTATCTAATCCAGAGTCTCAACCTTACATAGGTTAAAATAATTAAATTTTTGATTTCTATTAAAATTCAAATGACCATAAAAATGAAAATTAAATCTCCCTTTTTGTTCTCCTTTTAAAATCACTGTAATCGGAAGACATGAAGATTTAGAATGTCATCAACATGAATTATGCCATGGCACTTGAACGGCAAAAGTGGATAGTTTAAAGGTAAAAGTCATCAGTTAGTTTTAAGTAGTAACTTATAAAACATATTATACTATGATTAAACTAACAGATGAAGTTACTACCCTTTGATATCTTAGAGCCTGATAGGCATAACAGACACATCTTAAAGAAATCTCCTGGTGCCTGTTTGGCCACTAGAATGAATGCCTCTTGGTTTTTAAGCCCAGACTGTTTAGAACAAAATGTGTTTTAACCTTTGTTTTTGCATCCTGAGTTTGTTATTTATAAATTGTTTTTGGTTGAGGGCTTTGGGATGAAATATGTCCTTTTAAATTATAAGATATAGGCCCCTGGTTAACATTGTTGCATCAACGTCTGGCTTTTAGGAATGGATCGCTGACACCAGGTAGAAGATGTCTGTAATTAAATTCTATATTTCGACTACTCTCCAGCTTCTATGGGTGGAGAAATTGCATCCCAGAAATATTAAGTGGAATTTTCCAATAAATTTTAATTATTATGAGTCAGTAAAGCTATTGAAATATATGAATTTAAGAATTAGGTTTTTTTCAGAGATTATGAGAGAAAAAGGTAAAATTACACTACTTATTTTGATACTATTATTGTTATTAATGCTTTCAAGATTCGAAGGTTTACTGTGAGATTTCTAGATATATTCATTCTAATTTGAATCAAAAGGTCATGTAATTAATTTGTTAGATAAAGCAGAGGTTCCTAAAATTAAATAGTTAATTAATTTGGAGGTTGTGGTTGGGGAAAGAACAGCAGAAACCTGAATATCCTGCATTTTAGAATTAGTGACATAGGACCAAAACAAATTCCATGGCAACGCTCGTTGTGTGTGGTAAATGCAATACAGATAAACTTATTTATGGATCCACTGGGAACACATCATAAAATGATGATCACTTAAAATTGGAATAATAAAATAAATCTCTGCTCCCTTTGGCAATGATTTCTACTAATAGCAGTTCACCCATGTGGCAATTTCCTGATTCAGCGTTTACATATAAATACATCCTGAGATTCTTATGGCAGTAATGATTTTTTTTTTCGTGTGTTAATTTCTTTTGATGCTCTTTTTTTCAAACTTCTTTTGCTATTGTCATCTCTCCTCCTCAACTAATTCCATCAGGACATTAAAATACATTATCTAACAGACAAAATGGCAGCTACTTTCTAATTAGCTGAATGTAAACTAGAAACATAGCTTTATTGTTTAGAAAAATGAACAAGAGATTGGTTTATATAAATTGAAATATATATTATTAGAATAGCCCCAAAATTGTAGCTAAACTCAGAGCTGGTGAGATAGTTATTAGACAACTTGCAGTGGTTTTAGCCTTTTAAATAACATATGATAAACTTAGAGAAGTTTCAGAAGAAAAGTAAAGCATTTTACATTTTGAAGAGGAGAAAGGAAAAAAAAAACAATGTAAAGTAATGACTTGCAGAAGAATACAGTTTAGGAATATAGAAAAGGCTGCAAGCTTGTCTTCATGCTTCTTAAGAGAGACTGAGGCTTTATAGTCATCTTTATAGTTTTAGGCAATAAGTTGATATATAACAAAAGAAAAAGACTTAAATTTTTAAAATTAATTTAACTAAAGTTCCCAAGATTGTACATTGTTGGGCAGGATTCTCTCAGATTAATAATTGTCCATTTATTGTCTTTCACTGGATACATATCAATCTTTTTTGTTTGAATTCATGCCATGATCATTTCTTAGACTATGCTTACCTCCCTCTATTCATGCTTTTAAGTAATCTATAAATAATGACTGTAAAATTTATTTTCTGTTAATTTTTTTAGGTTATCTTCATGATCTCAGTTTATTTTACCCCTACCTTTCATCATCTGGATTTCTATGAAGAAGAATAAATCTTAAGACAAACATATTATTAAACAACTCGATTAAAGTAACTAACAAAATCCAAACTACTTGATGTGATACTTTAGTAGCATAGCTAAATTATTAGTCAAGATTTCAGGTCACAATGACATGTCAAACAACTTGTTTAAGAATCCAAATAACATGCCTGCAGGAATCAGTATTTAAAATAAATGAAAGTAAATGTCAATATAACTATGAGCAGTAATTATGTGGCTTTAGTTAGCTACTTATTGAATTGATCATTTAAGCAGAAGACCACAAAACATCTAAATTGCAGTAATACTTTTTCATTCCTTCGTCTTTGGATATACTGGGGGTTCTAACAAGATGTTGAAACAGTCATAGCTGCACTATCTTAATGCCATGCCTGCATTCATGTTTTTTACTTTCTTCTTAAAATAGTTTGGAACGTTTCTCAGCATTATGAAATGTCATCCAACACATCTACAAAGTGTGACAAACATCTGTGATTCCTCATGTCTTTCATACGTGCTAAGACTATATTTCCTACTTGGAGAAAGTGGCTCTCTGTGAAGCACTGGGATATTATAACATTACTGTTACATTATTTAAAATGGTTCATTACTTTTGCTTTGTTCATGAGGGAACTGGAAACCAGTAATTATACAAATATACCACCGATACGTTATCCTAGACCTGCATGTAAATGGCAGTTTGTTAATTTCACAAGGTGCTGGGGGGTGTTCAGTTACTGGTTTATTACAAAGACATTAAAGTTAAGTGAACTCAGATACATATAACAGCCTCCCCATAGCCTCATTTGGTTCTGATGTGGTATAGTGAAACACATTCATTTAATTCCATTTCAAATATGTTAGCTAAAGTAGAGGGAAAATAAAGAAAATGGAATGTACCTTAAGTGGTCTACTTAACATTCTTACTCTAGTTAAATATATATTTGGTGTGAAACGGCAAGCAATTACGACAAAAACTGATTCTTAAACTAAATATGAATAAGCTGAGATATAAAATAACTCAATTCACATCTCCTTTCTGGATACTCTCCAAAAGATTGACAAATGGCTCAGCTATCATTTCGTACAGATATGTCCATTACTCTTTGCTTGGGAAGACCAAACAAGCTAAAGACAATAGCTAAAAATATTGAAAAGCTGAAATACTGGTTATTATAGCATGTTTGTTAGTGAGAAATCAATTTACCACACCAAAATAATAATCAGTTACATAAATCTTTGTATAGACTAAAGAACTTTTCCTATGAAAATATTGACTGACTTTTGAAATTATAATCTGCGTATCCTCCAGACAAAGAATAGTGAAGAAATCCTTAAATTATATCGACCATGATTGCCCTCTGCTGCCAAACCTGACAGTCATTGATAGCTTCTCTAATTTCAAGGCTGTCAAACTCATTAAATGACAACATGGCTGAATGCTTTTTCAATGATCACAACACCATCTGTTTAAATTATGACCTATGATCTTTTGGAAAAATTTAGAACTTGAATATTAAATATGATGAAAGCAGTTTACCTCTGATGCACATACTTTATTTATAATAATTTTGAGTTATATGACAATTTCATAACTATTAGCTGTGGGAAATTACCTTAACACAAACAGATGGAAATGCTCATTATATTCACTAATGTTTCAAATTTTAACTACCAATGTGTATGTACATATATATTTGTTTATATAAATCTGATATATTCCATTCAGTTATTTTTACTTAACTTTTAAAGTAGATTGCTTTCAATTATCTCTTGAATAACAAAGTCATGTCTAATTATCTGGAAATTTGACTCTAAAAAAAATCCTTGATGTCTCTAGCAAAGAATATTAGCTTTGCTTACATGGATTTTTTAGCTTTATAAAGACAGACTTTCCAAATTTACTATAATATCTGTAACAGCCTTTACAATGGATGTTTAGACTTCATAAAAATAGTCATATTATATATGGGAATTTTTACATGAGAATAGGCACTTCTAGTACAAAAAAGTACATTGATCAGTACTTTTCTGAGCCATTGCAGCAGAGATAGAAGTTTGCTGAAATTCTGCTGTTGCTATGACCTAAAGTCAGGGCCATAAAGGGTTTATCAAATAGAATATTTCTTACGTTCTAAGATATCCATTTTGTTTTTACATTTTGGCATCTGTAAAATCAGGCTACATCTCCCAATTTACAGGGCATCATAGTTTAATCAGCTGTATGTGGGTTTTTTGATTTTGTTTTTTAGTGATACATAAAAATTGATGTAAATAATTTCCCCTTATTTGTGGTTTCACTTTCCCTCGTTTCAGCTACTCTCAGTCAACTGTCATCTGAAAATAGGAGAGTACAGTATAATAAACTATTTTGAGAGAAAGATACCATACTCATGTAGCTTTTATTATAGTGTGTTGTTATAATAGTTCTATTTTATTGGTAGTAATAGTTATTAATCTCTTACTGTGCCTAATTTTTATAAATTAAACTTTATCATAGGTATGTATGTATAGAAAAAATGTATACACAGGGTTTGATAACATCCATGGTTTCAGGCATCCATTGGGGGTCTTGGAATGTTATCTTTCTCAGATAAGGGGGGAACTTCTGTAATTTTTGTTTTTTGAGATTTTACCAAGAAAATACTTCTGTATCTTAAATTGATGCTGTCTTTGTCTCTAGGAAATAAAATAATGCATGATGGGAGATAATAAAGAGAAAACTTATAAATTGCTTCTGTGTAGTTTGTTAGTTTGCTTGGAGTTAGTACTACATATTCAAATGCTTCCTAGTCAGATATTAATAAACATTGGTCCCTGAGACTAAAGTCAATAAATTTGCATTCTGTTTGTTGGATTACCAACCGGTAGCTTACAGTTGAAATTTGGGCTATTTTTTTTCTTCTGCTGTCTTTTCTTAAACAAATATGTATTCAGAAAATAATCAGTAGCAAAATGCATTTAGGAACCAGCTGCAGGAAGGGTTTATGACTACTAATTTGTGATTGAAAAGATTCTTCAAAAATTAAACTACTCTCTTTTAAAGTATAAATAGATAAACACTAAATACAAAAGAACATACTTCGTGTTCTGTGTTTAGACACATACAAATATTTTTTCTAGATTTTAAGAAAGTAAAAATTGGCTAAAGATAAATATGCTGAGATTTAGAAACTATAAAATTATTTTCCTAAATCTTTATCCTGACTTGATCAAGATTTTAAAGGCATAGTTTTTAGTGACTGAGTGATTGGGTTTCCACATCTTGACAAATAAAGTATCCATTTCATTCCATTTTTTTTTTTCAGAGAACAAGCAGAAGAAAGAACTTGAAAGAAGGTTTTTTGTTTGTTTATTTGAAATCTCTGTGGGCTGGGGTTCTTTGCATTCTTAACACTAGTGGGTATAGGACAGCCCAGACAACAAAGTGCTAATGTGTGAGGGAGAAGGGGATAGCAATAGTGAGGCAGAAAAATGATAAAGAGCAGCAAGAATAATATTTAAGATAGATTTAAAATAAAAAAAATTGCCTGAATATAACACTTTGTAACCAAATGAGTGAAGTAAGGCCAAGCAATGATTCTTCTATATTACGTAATTACATAGTCCATGTGAACACTGTTAAATTATAAGTAAGCCTTAAATTTCAGGTTCTGTTGGGTGTTTCTTGTTGTTGATACATATTTGGTCTGTGATTAAAATTGTCATGTGTTTGCATGCCCTTCCATCTGTGAGTGTTTTGTTTACGTGTGAGGATCCTAGAGGGTATAGACTATGTTTGTTTTAAATTAATTTTATTTCCATCTATGCTGAAATGCATAGTTATCTTCACATATTGATCCTGTTAAAGAGAATGCTATAAACCCAATGAGGGACCCAAAATGAAACACATGATAGGTAAAGCATTCATAGTTTCAGTTTTAAATAATATGTGACTTTCATTTTCTCAGTCTATTGTGATAGGCAACATGATATTTTTAAAGGGCAATTTTAAATTCCTTTGCAAAGCAATCCTAATTTGGTTGTTTTTTCTGCTTCTATTTCACTCTCGACTTACTTTTCCAATATTTGTGGGTTGTTGTGGTTTTTTTTAACAGACTTTATTTTTTAGAGCAGTTTTAAGTTCACAGCAAAATCGAGTAGAGGTACAGAGATTTCCCATGCACCACCTGCCCCAACTCATGCATAACTCTCCTCATTAGCAACATCCTCCACCAGAGTGGTACTTTTGTCCTAACAGAGGACTGCATTGTTACCTCATCACCCAGAGTCCGTAGTTTGGATTAGAGTTCACTCACTCCTGGTGTTATATAGTCTTTGGGTTTGGACAAATGTGTAATGACATATATCTACCCACCGTTATATTATCACACAGAGTAATGTCCTAAAATTCTCTGTATTTCTCCTACTCATCAGTACCTCTCCACTAACCCATGGCAAACTCTGATCTTTCTACTATGTTCATAGTTTCGCCTTTTCTAAAATGTTATATAGTCTGAATCATACAATATGTAGCCTTTTCAGATTGGCTTCTTTCACTTACTGACATGTATTTAAGTTGCTCCATGTCTTTTTATAGCTTGAAAGATTATTTCTTTTCATCTCTGAGTAAAATTTCATTGTCTGGATGTACTGTAGTTTATTTATCCATTCACCCACTGAAAGACATCTTAGTTGCTTTTAAGTTTTGACAATCAAGTAAAGCTGCTAGAAGATTCTCATGCAGGTTTTTGTTTATATATGAGTTTGTTACTCTTCAGAGTAAAATTGAAGGAGTACAATTGTTGGATTATATGGTCAGAGTATGTTTAATTTTGTAAGAAACCGGCCAACAGTCTTCCAAAGAGACTACCATTTTACATTCCCAGGACTAATGAATGAGAGTTTTCATTACTCTATATTTTCACCAGCATTTGGTGTTATCAACAAACTTGGTGTTGTTTTGGATTTTGGCCATTCTAGTGTGTGTGTAGTGCTATCTCATCATTTTAATCTGCATTTCCCTGATGATTTATGATGCAGAACATCATTTCATGTGCTTAATTGCTGCTTTCTGTACATCTTTAATGTGATGTGTCTTAGGGTATTTAGCCCATTTTTTAATTAGGAGTTTTTTTTATTATTTTTGAGTTTTAAAAGGAGTTTTGGGGTATATTTTGGGTAATAGTCTTTTATCAAATGTGCTAGTTTTCTTTCTCTCAGTTTGTGGCTTGTATTTTCATTCTCTTGAAAAAAGAAAAAGTTTTTAAGTTTAATGAAATCCAGATCATCAATTATATGTTTTATGGATGTGCCTTTGATATTGTATCTTAAAAAAATCATTGCCTTAACACAAGGTAATCTAGATTTTTCCATATGTTATCCTCTAGGAATTTTGTAGTTTTGTGTTTTACATTTAGATCTATGGCCCATTTTGAGTTAATTTTTGTAAAGGGTGTAGAGTCTGTGTTTAGATTCTTTTTTCTTTTTTTTGATAGATGGATGTCCAGTTTTTCCAACACCATTTGTTCAAAAAACGATCTTTGCTCCATTCTATTGATATTGCTCCTTTGTCAAAGGTCAGTTGCCTATATTTATATGAGTGTATCTGAGTTATCTATTCTGTTCCATTGACCTATTTGTCTATACTTTCATCAATACTTTCATCAATACTGCACTATCTTGATTACTATATGGTCAGGTGGTGTCAGTCTTTAAACTTTGTCCTTTTCCTTCTAACATTGAGTTGGCTATCTCTCCATATAAACTTACTAAATAACCTGCTGGGGATTTTGACTGGGATTTGATTTAATAAGTTTTTCCTGGTTACATGCCATATTAAAATAAAGATTTTCTCCAACTTGAAAAATTTAGATCTCCTGTGTAGGAAAAAATATCTCTGAGATACTCAGAGTTGATAACTATTTTATTAAGAACTTATATAAATGTATATACAAATATAAAACTAGATTTAAAGTCCTTATATTATAGCCATTATGGAACTATAAGACAAAAATTGTTTACAAATGAAATATAAATAAGATTCTAAAACCAATAAAATAAGAACAACACCATTAATGAGATGAGATTTTGCTAATTTGGAGTAGGAAGATATAGCATAAAATTTTGTTTTAAATTTATTCCATATATTTTTTTAATTTAAGTATTACTAATGGAGAAAGTGCCTGTTCACATAATGTATGGAATTAATTAGTACTTTAGAACTTGTTTTCTGGTTTAGATTAAACAAACTTCATAATTAATGAGGTATCTTTCAAGACCTCTGCCTTTTTGCAGTTTTGAAGATAAGGTTACCATTGTAGGTAATTTTTTTATTTTTATTTTTATTTTGAGACAGAGTCTCACTCTGTTGCCCAGGCTAGAGTGCCATGGTGTCAGCCTAACTCACAGCAACCTCAAACTCCTGGGCTCAAGCAATCCTCCTACCTCAGCCTCACAGCAACCTCAAACTCCTGGGCTTAAGCAATCCTCCTGTCTCAGCCTCCCGAGTAGCTGGGACTACAGACAGGCATGTGCCACCATGCCCAGCTAATTTTTTCTATTTATTTTTACTTGTCTAACTAATTATTTTCTATTTTTAGTAGAAACAGGGTCTTGCCCTTGCTCAGGCTTATCTTGAACTCCTGACCTCAAGCGATCCTCCTGCCTTGGCCTCCCAGAGTGCTAGGATTACAGGGGTGAGCCACCACGCCTGGCCTCATTGTCCGTTATTGAAATGTATGTTAAAAATCTAATCTAACACAATTAAAATTGGAGTCTGAAACAGAGACTGTATTCTTTGTTTGTATGTACTACAGAATTCTTACTACCAGTATACACTTTCAAATTCATATATCCAAAGATGGGCTCTAAGAAATATTTATAGAACAAGGTCTCTTGGGCATGGCACACCATTACTAGTATGATCAGCCAGTCATGTGTTCATTTTGCTAGTAGCTTTCTTTAATGAAATTACTATGAAACTTTGGTTCATAAAAAGTAAAATGACATCATTTTGACGTTGTATGACAGGAGTGATTAGAAATACATACATAAATGTAAGCACTGAGTCATATGGTGGTACTTGGTTATAACAGTGATTATTCGATGATCTAGCTTATACTAAAATTAATTTTTTGTAAGCTTTCATAAAATAGAAATTTCAAAGTGAATCATATCTATATCTCTACGTCTACATCTTGAGAAATCTGAGATTATATTTGAGAATACAGTTTGAGAAACATTGGAATAATAGGAAAAATTCTGATCTAGTCCTGCATCTCTTACAAGGTAAGGAAACTTTTGTAGTTCACTTTCTGTCTGAATTTCCTCATCTATTAACTGATGATTTATTTATTTTTATTTTTATTTCAGCACATTATAGGGGTACAAATGTTTAGGTTACATATATTGCCTTTGCCCCACCTGAGTTAGAGCTTCAAGAGTGTCCATCCCCCAGATGGTGTGCACTGCAACCATTAGGTGTGAATATATGCCCATTCTACTGAGTGAAATATCACAAGAACGGAAAAGCAAGCACCATTTGTACTCAACATCAAATTGGTATTAACTGACTTAACTGACCAACACTTAAGTGCACATATAGTAGTAACATTCATCAGGTATCTGGCAGGTGGGAGGGGGAGGAGGGGATGGGTATATTAACTGAGGATTTAATTTGAAGCTTTCATTCAGGACTAGAATGCTATGATTCCTTGCATATCATTCAAACTAACCCCTTAATGTTTTAGATATATATCTAATGTTTTAAATATAAAATAATTAATTACAAAACAAACATTAATTTACCATGTTTTCATATAATACAAATGCAATTCAGTTTATTGTATTACTCCATTTTAATGTTATAAATTTATGTTTTAATGTACATTTAATACATATCTTAATAGACAATTTAAAGTATAAATTTATATGCATGTTTCATATAATGTAGATTTTCTAATCTTCACTTCTAAGTAGTCGAACCCATAAAAATACTCCATAGATACCTTGAACTTCTATATTTATTAACTTTGTGAACATGGACATTCCTGCCCTTAAATTTCAGAATACTCTAATAAAAATAGAATTAATAATACCTATTCTACTTACCTTGTAGGAATACAAAACAGATGTTTTGTAAATTGAAAATCCTTATGTAAATGTAACAAACTGTAGCCTTTGTTCTCATCGCCATGGATAATTTCTTACACATTATAATCTGAGCTGATTCTATTACATTCCACCCATTAGAGGGCAGTAACATCACATTCTCACAGAGCATTAACCTCCACATAGAGAGGATAGGGCAGTCTCCATTACACATGTAATCTCCTGAAATTTTATGCATAAATTGATTATTTAATGATTGTAAGATACTTCCCTTAGAACTATCACTATGCTTGGTGATGAAGTGCCTCCGTCAGACTGCAAAAATGTTACTTAAGCTAATATGCAGCTGAAGTAGCGTGTCAATACCTTTGTAAGGTTTAGTTTGTTTCTATGAGGAAAACCTAGGTTTCTAAATTGGGAAGAGGAAAGAGATCCATGGCCCTGTCCTGCAGTGAGTTTTAGGATTCTCTCTTATTTCTAGTTCAGGGAAAGAAGGTGAAAGGTATGCATAGACCTCCATTGACTAATGGCCTTTTCTTTTTTCCTCAGTCATCCCTTTTAATTGAACTGCCTTTTTTTTTCAGCCAGAGCTTTTACTTCCATTTATTTATTAACACTCTAAGACTTTGTAACTTCATAGCCTCACTGTGTTCTTATTCAGAGAGTAATTCTAAAAGCTAACTGATTGCAGTAAGTCTTTGACACTTGTTTACATAATTAAGTTATCCGATTTTTTGCTAATTTTTTGTTGTGGTAAAATATACATGATGTAACATTTACATCTTAATCATTTTTGAGTACTTAAGTAGTATTTAAGTAGTATTACTCAGTAGAGTATACTTAGTACTCAATACTACTTGATAATCAGTAGTATTTAGTATATTCCTATTGTGCAACCAATCATCACCATCTATTTCCAGAACTCTTTTTCTCTTGTAAAACAGAATCTCCATACTCATGAAACAGTCAGTCCCCATTGTCTCTTGCCTCCAGTCCCTGACAAGCACCATTCTATATTCCGTCTCTGATTCTGACTACTGTCAGTATCTCATTTAAGTAGAATCTTACAGTATTTTCTTTTGGTCACTGGCTTATTTCATTTAGTATAATGTCCTCAAGTTTCATCCATGTTGTAGCATATGTCAGAATATCCTTCCTTTTTCAGGATATATGATATTCCATTGTATGTATATATCACATTTTGCTTATCCATTTATCTATCAGTGGATGCTTGGGTTGCTTCCATGTTTTAACTTTGTGAATAATGCTATTAATACTATGAACAGAGGTGTACAAATATCTCTTTAAGACCCTGATTTCAGTTCACTGGGGAACATACCCAGAAGTGGAATTCTGGATCATGTGGTAATTCTAATTTTAATTTTTTGAGATATTACCATGTGGCTTTATCATATGAAACTACAGAAACTTTATCATTTTACTTTCCTACCACTAGTGTCCAAGGGTTCCAATTTCTCTGCATCTTCATCAATATTGGTTATTTTTTATTGCAGTCATCCTAATAAATATGAAGTAGCATCTCTTTATAGTTTTGATTTGGGTTTTCCTAATGATTAGTGATATTGAGTATCTTTACACCTGCTTATTGGGCATTTATATATTTTCTTTGGAGAAATATCTATCAAGTCATTTCCCCATTTTTGAAATGTGTTCTTTTTGTTTGTTTTCAGACTTAAGAGTTCTCTGTGTATTCTTTATATTAATCCTTTATCACTTATATGATTTGAAAATATTTTCTCCCATTTTTAAGTTGCCTTTAACTCTACTCATAGTATCTTTAGAGGCATATATTTTAAAATTTTTTATGAAGTTCAATTTGTCTATCTTTCTCTTTTTTTACCTGTGCCTTTGGTGCCATATCCAAGAAATTCTTGTCAAATACACTGTCATGAAAATTTTGCTCTCTGTTTTTTCTAAGGGTGTTATAGTTTTATATCTTACATTTAGGTCATGGATTCATTTTTAGTTAATTTTTGTATATGGTGTTAGCTAAGGATCCTGCTTCATTCAGTTCTATGTGGATTATCCAGCTTTTCCTGTACTATTTGCTCAAAAGACTGCCTTATTCCCATTCAATGGAGTGGGTACTCTGTGAAAAATCATTCGACCGTCTATGAGAGGGTTAATTTCTGGACTCTCCAGTCTATTCCATTGGTCTATATGTCTGTCTTTATGCCAATATCACACTGTTTTGATTACTACAGCTTTATAGTAAGTTTTGAAGTTAGGAAGTGAGTCCTTCAACTTTGTTTTTCTTTTTCAGGATTATTTTAGTTATTTAGGGTCCCTCAAGATTTCCTATGAATTTTAGGATTGGTTTTCTATTCCTATAAAAAAATCACTGGGATTTTGATAGGGATTGCATTGAATCTGTAGATTGCCTTAGGCATTTTTTACATCTTAGCAATATTAAGTTTCGCAGTTCATTAATGTGGATGTGTTTCCATTTATTTGTGTCTTCTTTAGTTTTGTCTATCAGTGTTTTGCCATTTTTATTTTATAAGTCATTCACCTCTTTGGTTAAGTTTATTCCTAAGTAGACTCATGTGTTGCTTTATGAACTTAATGCATTCTGAGAAATGTGTCAGTAGGTGATTTTGTCATTGTGTGAACATCTCAGAATGTGCTTACACAAACCTAGATGGAATAGCCTACTACAACTACACACCTACAATATATGGTATAGCCCGTTACTCCTTGGCTACATATCTGTATAGCATGTTAGTGTACTGAATACTGTGGGTATGTCATATATGGTCATTATCATGCCAAGTTATGTTTTTCTTATGTCTAGTTTAAGAGTTTTTATCATGAAAGATGTTGAGTTTTATCAAATGCTTATTCTGTATCTATTGAGATGATCATAATGTTTCCATCCTTCATTCTGCTGATGTGAGGTATCATGTTTACTGATTTGTGTAGGTTGAACCATCCTTGCACCTGTGGGATAAATACCATTTGGTCATGGTGTATCTCTTTTTGATGTGCTGTTAGATTCAGTTTGCTAGCATTTTGTTAAGGATTTTGCATCTATGTTCATCAGGGATATTGGCTTATAGTTGTCTTTTTATGTTGTTGTTGTGTCTTTTTGGTTTGTTATCAGGATAATGCTGTCCTCATAGAATGACTTAGGGAGTTTTCTCTCCTCATAAATTTTTTTGAATGGTTTGAGGAGAATTGTTATCAATTTTTTTTTTTTTTGTAAGTTTGGTAGAATTTGGCAGTGAAGCTACCTAGTCCTGGACTTTTCTTTGTTGGGAGACTCTTTATTACTGATTCAGTCTCATTACTTCTGATTGGGCTGTTCAAGGTTTTTGTTTCTTTCAGACCCAGTCTTGGTAGGTTGTATGTGTCCAGGAATTTATCCATTTCTTCCCCATTTTCCAGTTCGTTAGTATATAGCTGTTCATAATAGTCTCTCAGGATCTTTTGTATTTCTGTTATATCAATTATAATGTCTTCTTTTTTGTTTCTGATTTTGTTTGGGTCTTCTCTCTTTGTTCCTAGTTAGTCTAGCTAGTAGTTTATTGATTTTGTTTATCTTTTTAAAAACACCAGTTTTTTGTTTTGTTCATACTTTGCATTGTTTTGCTACTATTTCATTTAGTTCTACATTGATCTTTAGTATTTCTCTTCTACTAATTTTAGGTTTGGTTTATTTTTGCTTTTGTAGTTCTTTGAGGTACATATTTAGATTATTTGAAATCTTTCTACTTTAAAAAATATTTATTTATTTATTTTATTTCAAAATATTAATGAGTTACAAATATTTTAGGTTATATGGGTCACTTTTGTAATGCTTGAGTCCCAGCTACAGGTGTGCCCATCACCCATATAGTGTTCATTGTACCCATTAGGTAGGTTTTTACCCCTCCCTTTTTCCTCCTTCCCACTTGGCTGATTTCCACTGAGTTTTACTTCCCTCTGTGCACATGCAAGCTCTTCAGTTAGTTTCAATTTAATGGTGAGTACATGTGGTGTTTGTTTTTCCATTCTTGAGATACTTCACTTAGGCGACTGATCTCCAGTTCCATCCAGATTGTTGCAAAAGGTATTAATTCATCTTTTTAGATGTAGGCCTTTATTGCTGTACACTTCCCTCTTTGTATTGTTTTTCCTGTATCCCATAGGTTTTGTTATGTGGTATTTTGTTTTTCATTTTTTTCCAGAAATGTTTTGATTTCCTCCTTAATTTCCCCCTTTACCCAATGCTCATTCAGGAACATGTCATTTAATTTGCAAGTGTTTGCATACTTTCCCAAGTTCCTCTTGCTATTAATACCTAGTTTTATTCCATTGTGGTCTGAGAAGATACTTGATATAATTTTTATTTTTTAAAATTTGTTGAGACTTGTTTTTGTGTCCTAATATTTGGTTTATCCTTTAGAATATTTTATGTGCTGATGAGAAGAATGTGTAACCTGCAGCTGTTGGATGAAGCATTCTGTAAGTGTCTATTAGGTTCATTTAGTCTAAACTACAGTTTAAATACAATATTTATTTATTAATTTTCTGTCTAGGTAATCTGTATAAGGCTGAAATTGGGGTGTTGAAGTCCCCCACTATTATTTTATTGTAGTCTATTTCCTTCTTTAGATCTAATAATATTTGGTTTATATTTCTGTATGCTGCTAAGGGCAGTGAGGTTGCTGCCAGTGGCTTGCACTTTGGTTGGCCCCAAAACTGGCTGCATGCTAGGGAGTCTGTTGTAGAGGTGTGTGAAAAAGTGCAGCAGGTTCACTGTTGGGGGCAAGAGCTGGCAGCTGTGTGTGCAGGATTTATCAATGGGGCCACAAGGATGTGGAGACAACGGGGATGTAGGCCCCAGGGAAGGATACAATGTGGTGGGAGTTGGGATCTCAAAATGGCATAGTGCTGTAGCTGCTTAGGACTCAGGTGGTGTGTGAAACCCAGCGTGAGCTTCCTTTCTGGATCAATGCTATCATGCAGTCTCCAGGCAGTTCCCTATGTTAGTCTCAGAGCCTCCGAGGGTTGAAGGGCTCTCTTGTGGCTGGGATTGAAGGAGTCATCAGTGGGAATGTGGACCACTGGGGCTCTCTCACTTACCCTTTCCCCACATTAGGAAGCTCTCTGGAGTCCCAGTCGATCCTGGCCAAGAAAACTGTCTTGCTTCTCTCTTCTTCCTTGCTTTAGGTATTTTCTGTCACTTTTCCGTTGAACCTCAGTGTTCTCTCAGATGATTTCTTCAAAGTATGATTCTCTACTAGCCATTTTGGTTCTTCTTAGTGGCGGATGGTTAGAGGATGGCCTCTAATCAGCCATCTTAAAGCCCCTCCAATATTCTGATTTTAGATTATGGTTGAGGTATATGACTTCTAAATATCATATTTAGGATGGCATTTGCTTATTTAATTTTAGAATACTTATTTTGTGTAAATCTTTTCTATATTATTTCTTCATGTTTTAGAAGAACCCTAAATAATGTTCGATATTCAATATCTAATATCTAATACACACCCATTCTTTTTAAGGACCATATTAACAGATATTACATACAAAGTTCATCATAGAAACATAATAGTTATATTGTAAAGAAATGAAAAAGGATACGTATTAAATAATATAGCTAGGAAAGTGTGAAACAATTGGCTAATAGCAAGGAGGAAATAAAATGAAAAGGACAGACAGGGAAAGATGCTGCCAGAAAGTAGATGATTGTATTATATTTGATTGAATGTTACAACCTTTAATTGCCCTTCATTCTATTCTAAAGTCCAATAAAAGAATTATTTTCAAAATTAAATGGACTTTGAAAAAAAAAACAGTGAGGAATTTATATAATTATATATGCCCTTAAAAAATTGAGTCAACTATATTTGTATTCATCTGTTTCACTTCCTTGATGTGAAAAATGATTTGAAAAATATATGTCACATTGCACTGGTAATCTCTCCAGTGCATTACTATATGTTGGGAGATTGGTCTTCCAACAGTGAGTATGTAAAGTTTAGATAGTGGCTGCTGACAACCTCTTCCTGAATGTTTATATGATTCTCAAATGGAAATGACTAAAAAATAAACATTCTCTTTTTTGAGAATGTGGAAAATATAAACTCCTTCATATACTTTAAAATGGAAATATGTCTATTATCTAAATAGATTGAAACCAAAGATGATTTTTTAAATCTTTCTTTTTTTGTTTGCTTTGAATTCTTTAATGTTAAATGATCTATTGGATACCATTAAATCTTGATCTCTGTGATAATTTTTTCCTGAAAACTAACATTGGTTACTATTTATTCACTCAATTCATTCAACAACTTTTTTTTAAATGCCTTGGTTTCACTGATTATACAGAAATCAGCCATCCATGGTCACTATTTTATCTGAACCCATACTCTATAGGGTCAGATAAAAATGAAAACAAATAATAATGGAAATATGAAAAGTTCCAGACTACATACACATAGTGTTGAAGTACTAATTGAGCTCAAGGAGTTACTCCATACGCTCTTGGATAATTGAAAAGAACTTCACAGATGAGTGAATACAGAAGCTGAGTCCCAAATAACATAAGTTTTCCAGATGTGCTTTTAAGGGGAGGCTAGTTGTAGTGTTCTAGCTTTATTTTCAAACCAAAGGTGTCCTTTGGATTTTCTCCTGCCGTTATTCATTACAGATAGAACAGTTGACCTGATCAATTGTGAATATAAATAAACTCTCTTACAGAAGGTAAAGGAAAAGCAGCTATGTGGTGTGTACAATGGAGATGTCCACTTGAAGAGATCTTTTTCAGTCCTTTAATAGTAATTTCATATTTCCCCACGTGAGAACACAGATGAAGACTTTTTTCATTGCCTCAGTTCCATTTTAAACACATAACCATGGACCAGTTACTGGTGTTACACTGTTTCTGTCATACATCTACTCCTCTATTCCTATTTCTATCTTGAGATATGTACTTAGTAAATGTAGAAAAAAAATACTGTAATTGAAACTTTGAGCATCCTAAAAATGAGATTTATTGAGCAAATAGTGCTATGGTGTGCAAATACAGTCCACACGGTATCAGGCATCAAGTGTTTAAACAATATCTGTCCCATTTATTATTAATTTCATAGACAATATTGGGACATGAAAGTAATAGGAAAAATGTTAGTGTTACTCTAAAGATATGATGGTGTCACCAACCGTCTGCTTTAAGAGGAAATGTTTCAGTTCAAATTGCAAGGAAGAAAAACTTTCTAATGTGGGGTTTCAAAACCTACATTTTTGTTTTGTCACAATATAGAGAAAATTATGATATCCTAGGAAAATTAGATTTCTAAGAAATTAAAGACACAAAGATCAGATCAGATATACAGAGAGGTGTAGGCTTGACAGCAAAAGCCACTTCTTTGTACATTGACATGGAGAAAACCAAAAACTGACTGTAGGTATCAACCAATTCTTAAAGAAATATCAGTAAACTGAAGTTATAACACATTAAGAAGACTGAACCAGAGGATAGGAATCTACAGTTAAAGACATTTCTTTGATTATTTCCATATCAGGTTACACGGGTTTTCTAAATTTGTATATTGGGAAGATTACAATGTTCTGTAAATCTATAGTTATCTCCTAAGTATCATATTTTCCAATGATCAGTAATAGCATATTTATATTTCTATTTTTCTTCTAATTTTTGGCCAAAATTTTAGCACAAATATCCAAGTTTGGCATATTTAATATACTCATAACTGGAAAATATGCACAAATCACAAATGAAGGGTTCAATTAATTTTCACAAAATGAACACATCTTTGTAGCCTGCATCCAGATCAAGAAATATAACATTAACAGCACCTTGGAAACCTCTCTCATGTGCCTTTCAAGTCGCCACCTTTTTTCCCAAGGGTAGTTGTTATAATTATTCTAACATCATAGATTAGTTTTGCATGTATATGAATTTGATATAATGAAATCATATGATATTACGCTTGTGCACTTGACTTCTTTTGTTCAATGCTACCTTTATGAGGTTCATCCATGTTTTGGTATGTATAAATTCATAATATCTTTTTAACTTCATTAACTTCCTAATAAATATGTCTTTTCCTTGTAGAATTCAATGTCAATACAAGTAGGAACATCTCTTTCTGTGCATTGCATAAAGTCAATGGTTTAAAAAGAAAAAGAGATAAATAAAGACTTGAGATATATTGTCTTGAGGTAAAATACTACTATTAGTTCTAATAATAAGTTGTTGGTTAATATTTTAAAATGACTCAATTTTCCTATTATTTCTGTACTTTGGTTAAATTAAGCTTTTTTATACACATCAATTTTCTCTAAGTTTTATAGGAATTCTCATGTGTGAGATAATCACTTAACCTAATCCTGTAGCAATTATTTTATTTCAACTTTATCTAACATTAGCTGTTATGTTCCAAAAGAGCAAAACATTAGGTAGTTTTAATCTCTGGTACAAATTTGAGAATGACCCTTTATAAGCCTGCATGAGTTTTGGTGTCCCTAGCACAGGAAAAGAATAATTTTTACTGCAATTGAGCAAAATGGTAAGCTCTGTACCAAATTGATGAAAAGCTTACCAAGTCCTCAAGAAAGCAATAAAAATTCCCAGTGCTAATAGTTTTAAAGGTCATCAAAGCACTTAAATACTCAGAAATGTGGTTCTCACCATCTCCAAACCCACTAGAATTTGATAGCTCATATAAAGAAAACTGGTTGAACAATATTCCTTGTCACTGTAAGTTCTATTGTGCCACAGAATAGAAAACAATGGGAATTTGTGTGTTTAAATGGAATGGGAGGATATTTCCTGGAGACCATAATCCTAAGTCTAATAAGTGATGTGTGAAAGTGATTATCAACAGTATTAGAAGAAGTAGTGTTGATATTTAAAATGGTTAATTGCATATGATTTTCATGACATTATCAAAATATGATAAATTTTGTTTGCAAGGGGGAAGTCACAAAACACTAAGAAAAATACAAATATTGATTTCATTGTGGAAAGTATTCAGATTGCCTGATTACTAAATACAGAGCATTCTTTGATTTTCCTGATAATGTTAAAAGAGGAAAATCCTGAACTTGTAATAAAATTAATAAATCCTAAGTGATGGTATAAAGAAACTAGTGCACATCTATGTCTATACTGTTTTTGCTATGTGCAAGTTGTGTTGGTAGTATTTCAAATTATAGATGGGGAGGGAAATTTAGTTTCTTTAGGTCACTTACACAGATATTGAGCATAGTCAAATTTTGCAGTACAACCTAGATATTATAATTCATGATCATCTTGAATGAATCTTTACAAATTTGAAGAAATGGAGTTAGAATAGAGTTGTGGTGGGTGAATGTTTATTAAGAGCATTTTACTGATCCTAGGAATATCACTGCAAAAGATGATATTGTTTATGTATATCACCTCTAACTATCCTTCCTTCAATGGCCATTGTTTAAACTATACAGAATCTTATAAAAAATAATTATGTTGAAAAAGAAAATTCTTTTCTGGATTTTAAATATAGACATAACCTAAACATTTGTACAGCCATAATATGCTGAAATAAAAAATAAAATAAAAAAATAAATAAATATAGAGATAAATCAAACATTCCTAAAAATAAGTAGAGATTTAAGATTGTTTAAATTAGAAAAGGAACAAGAAAAATTATAAGTGGCTTTAAACAAATAATATAAATACAGGAGGCTTTCCAGATGACTATTTTAACTCCTGACTCTATAGTCAATTAAAGTAAAGAAGAAAAACAAAACTTTGAAAATACAAAATCGAGATTTACCTAAGTAGTGATTGATAACTTTTAAGGTTTACTCAAGAAGTACTTGTAGAAGGAATTTATTAAATTTATTTAAATCAACCTGATTACATTTATTTACTTGTGTACTTTTCATTTATTTTTTTTTTTTTTAAGAAATTGCATGGTCACTATGTACTAGATACTGTTCTAGGTACTGAAGACGCTTCTATTCTAGTATAAAAGTAACTAAACAAGGGAAAATAAATGTAAAATATAATTTGATGTACTTTGTTATAATGTCTATAATTTTTAAAATTTGGAATGGAAGTGTGCTATTAGTTTTATATATTCTGGCTTCTTTGAGCCCTAACTCTAGGGTCAGTTAATTGCTGAAGCTGAAAAATTATACTCCAGAAACTGTCAGAAAGGCAGAAGAATTACTCAAGGGGTTTGTTATTGATACCTTCAGAATTGGTAATGACCCTGATGGATTATTACTAAAGTATTTTTATGAATAAAATGAAAATTATTCAAGATGTCTGGACTGGTTATAATATTTAAGAGACACACTCATATTTGTGTACCCAGTATAAGAATCCAGCTAAACTTGTATCCTCTGCCCTTAGAGATAGAGCCAAAGACTTGATCTCAAAATGGTGTTTGCTCTAGCCACTGAATGAGTGGATTTCTAGTTCTCTCATGCCAGCAGTAAGAGGAATAACATTTTGCCTAAAAGTAGACATGTCTGCCTCAAATCAACCTTTAATAACCTAAAAGGTAGTTATCAGATTACCTAAAAGGACAGAGAGCTAGGGGGGAAGTTTATAAATGGTTTATGTGCTTACTTGCCAGTAAATGTTTGTTTAATAAATCTTTAGATGAGTGGTAGACTTTAGTCTGAAAATTGCTTTCATTAAAATGCAATAGGAAGGTAATGGTGGAGTAGTCAGCCCCTATCACCCTGTAACTACTTTAGTGGCTATCATTATGGACCACAAAGAATGTAGATGTTTGTATGACAAAAGTCAGTTTAGGCAAGTTCATAAAAAGCAGTGAATTATCATAAAGAAATAAAGTATGGGATAAGGTTAGAGTGACTATAGTGTATCTGGGAAAGTGATTTTATAATGCAGTTATGGAAGTCTTCACTGAGAAAATGGCATTTGAACAGAAAGCTGAATAAAGTCAGGACGTGGGACATGGAGATTCTGGAAACAGAACTCTAGGCAGAGAGAACAGCAAGTTCAAAGGCCTTGAGATGTGAAAAGTTGTGCATATTCAAGAAACATTGAGAAAACCAGAGAGCCTGGGCAAAGTAAGTGACGAGAAGAACATTAAGAGAATGGGTCAGAGAAATAAACAGGGGTCTGATCACATACAGCCTTGGTTGCCATTAAGCTTGCTTTTATTCTACGTAAACAGCAGCCTATTGGAGGGCTCTGAGCAGGGAAGTGGTCTTATCTAACTTACATTTTAAAATTAACACTCTGGTAGTTTCGTGCAGTGTAGATTCTGCGCAGATAGTAAAAGCAGCAAAACCAGATAGGAACCTACTGCAGTAGAGTTGGCAAGGCGTGACAAAGGCTTCACATGTTGAAGTAAAGGAGGTAATAAGATTTGATCGCTTTGGGAATATGAGTTAAGGTAAAACCAACAGTAATTTAGGATATGAAAACAGTTGTAGAATGTGAAAGAAAAAGACAATGAAAACTTGGAATATTTTGTAGCAATGCAGGTAATAATAATTTATCATTTGGGGACTATGTTTTTAGGTGAAGCCATCAGTACTAGATGTAGAATGTGAAAAAAAGAAAATAATGAAGCATGAAGGAGTGAACTTCTGGCCATCGTGGTCTAAGAGGTTTGGGTCAATATTCCTGCTGACAGAAACTATAAAAACTAAAAATAAATAAAAAGGAAACAACGGTTTGAAGGAACTAGAGAAAAATCATACAGTGATGAACTATGTAAAAAAAATCATCTAGTGATGATCTCTCGAGGTCTGGGAGAGAAGAGAAAACCAGATGATTACGCCTAACTTTAAAAATCAAAACAAAACAAACAAAAAACCTCCACAACGCCTTTATTTCCTTAGTGCGATTTTTGGTTCACAGCAAAATTGAGAAGGCGCAGAGATATCCCACATGCCCTTTGCCCTCACACATTCACATCCCCCACCAGAATGGTTTGTCACAATAGATGAACCTACGTTGACACTTTAGTGTCACCCAAAGTCCACAGTTTATATTAGGGTTTACTCTTGTACATTCTGTGGGTTTAGACAAATGTATAATTACATGTGTTCATGTAATGGTACATACCATTCATGTGTATGGTACTACACATGAGTACCATACAAAGTAGTTTCACTGCCCTAAACCTTCCCTCTATTCCTCCTATTCATCCTTTTCCTAACTGTCCCTCCCTAGGTTAGTGGGTTTATTTTCTCAACTGTATTTACTCTGCTTTTCTTGCTCGTATGGTTTTGTGAGGAAATGTCAGATGCAATTTGTATCTTTGTTTCTCTATAGGTGAGGCGCTTTTTTCTTCTGGCTTCCTTTGGGATTTTTTTTAACTTTCATTTTCTGTTGTTTAAAAATGGTATGCTTAGATGTAGCTTTTTTGGTAGTTATCCTGCTTGGTGTCCTCTGACCTTTCTGGATTTCTGGTTTGGTGTCTGACATTAATTTGGGGAAATTCTCAGTCATTATTGTTTCAAATATTCTTCCTTCCTTCCTTCCTCCTTCCCTTCCTTACTGCCTTCCTTTTTGTTTTTCTTCTGCTAGTCTCATTGGTGTCTGCTATGCTTTCTGCAGTTGTCTCACAGTCCTTGGCTATTTTATTGTTTATATTTCTCAGGCTTATCTTCTTTGATTTTCAGTTTTAGTGGTTTTTATTGATTTATTCTCAAGGTCAGAAATTTTTTCCTCAGCTATATCCAACCTACTATTAAGCCATCATAGCCATCTTTCATCTTTCATTCCTATTACAGTGTTTTGGATCTCTAGCTTTTTATTTATTTATTTTTTGGTTCTTTCTTAGAATTTCCACCTCTCTGCTTAAATTGTTCATCTGTTCTTGTGTGCTGTCTATTTTATCCATTAAAGCCCTTAGCATGTTAGTAATAGTGGTTTTAAATCCTTGGTCTGATAATTCCAACATCCCTTCCATGTCTGGTTCTGACGATTGCTCTGTCTCTTCAAATTGTTTTTTGTTTTTTGGGTTTTTTTTTTTTTTTTGCGCCTTTCAGTAGGCCTTGCAATGTGTAGATGAAACTTCTATAAACAGGCCTTTAGTCACATGGTGGTGAGGTGTGGGGAGGCAAAGCATTCCATAGATTTATGATTAGGTCTCAGTCTGTCAGTGAGTCTGTGCCTCTGGACCATGAATTTCACAAGTCCCTCTTAATCCCTCAAACATTCCCCAATTCCCAAAGCAGCATCATAAAGCTTAAGAGGTTGAGTAGAACTTTGGACACATAGACTTGGGAGAACTCCCTTGTGAAGAACTCAAAATTTCCAAAACAAGGAAGGATCCAGATGATCATCCCAGGCTGTCAATTCAGGCTTCAAAAGACCTTAACTTGGAGAAATAGTGAATAAAAATAAAGAAATCTTCAAATTCAGCAGCCCAGCTTTGAATCTTTTCAATTAAAGGAAAGTTATCTGAGATGGCTATTTCCTTTAGCTTGGATTTCAAGAAGCAAAAGACATCCCTGCCTGGAGGAAAATAACATCACATAGAATTCCTAATCAACATTATAATTTTTCAATTACAATGTCTTCCATTTAATCAATAATAATTAAGCATATTAGAAACAATATGGAACTGAAAGTCAAGAAAAAATTAGACAATAGAAATAGACCAACAAGAGATACAGATAATGGAATTTGGGTTAAGGTATTTAAAACAAATGTTATGATACCTTGAAAGAATTAAATGATTTATTTGGGAATTTTGTCAAAGAATTGGAAAGTAAAAAACCAAAAGAAACAATTGGGAATTCTATAGCTGAAAATATGACTACAGATGAATAAAATTAATAGATTAGATAAATTTAATAACAGATACAAAAGAATATAGAACTAGTCAATTAAAAGACAATTTAGAATAAAATATCTAAAATGAGGTCCAGACAGACAAAATAATGCAGAATACAGAAAAGAGCATAAGAAATATATAAGATACGGTAAACTTTCGCCTTCTATTTGTATAACTGGAGACAAACAATAAAACAGAAGTAATACCTAAAGAAATAATTACTAAAGAATTTCAAAATCAAAGATTCAGGGGTCATTTCCAATCAAAGCATGATTTGTATAAAAAATATATCATCTAGGAACATCATGGGAATGCAGCTATAAAAGAAGCAAAAATATCTTAAAAAGAGGAAAAATTGAAATTCTGTCTTCAAAGAGGCAATCATAAGCTTCACAGTGGAGGTCTAGTAGCAGCAATGGTGGACAACAGCCAATAATGTGATATTTTCAAAGTGAAGAAAGAAAACAAATTCAAAGTCAGAATTTTACAGCCAACAAAAACACCTTTAAAAATGAAGATGAAATAAAAATATTTTAAAACAAAGCAAAAAACGGGAAAATTTTGTCACCAGCGTATGAACACTTAGGAAAACCTAAAAAGTGTTCTTCCAACAGAACAAAAATTATATCAGATAGAGCGGCAGTCCCAAACCTTTTTGGCAGCAAAGACAGGTTTCATGGAAGACAATTTTTTCTACATACGTGGGGAGGATGTTTTGGGATGATTAAAATGCATTACATTTATTGTGCAGTCAAACCTCTCTGCTAATGATAATATGTATTTGCAGCAGCTCCCCAGTGCTAGCATCACCATCTCAGCTCCACCTCGGATCATCAGACATTAGATTCTCATAAGGAGCGCACAACATAGATCCCTTGCATGTGCAGTTTACAGTAGGGTTCTCGCTCCTATGAGAATCTAATGCTGCTGCTGATTGGATAGGAGGTGGAGCTTATGCAGTGATGAAAGTGATGGGGAGTGGATGTAAATACAGATGAAACTTCATTGACCTCACCTGCTGCTCACCTCCTGCTATGTGACCCATTCCTAACAGTCCACAGACCCATACCAGTCTATGACCTGGGGGTTGGGGACCACAGAGATAGAAGATCAAAGGTGTAGAAAGAAATTAAAATACATGGCTACAAAAATTCATGAGTAGTCAGGGTAAGGATACATAGAAATAAAGTGTTCTAATGCCCTTTAGTTTTTCTGGAATTGATAAAAGTAGTAAACAGCTACTAATTCAAGAAATCATGCTCAAATAATTAAGATAACCACTAACTAACAACTAATAGAGGAAAAAATGTTACAATAAAAATATTTTATTAATTCAAAAGACAGACAAGAAAGAAAGAAAGAAAGAAGAAGAAAGAAAGAAAGAAAGAAAGAAAGAAAGAAAGAAAGAAAGACAGACATAGCTTAAACAGGGTTAATTAAAGCAAAAAAGTGAGATAGTTGATATAAGTCCAAATATGTCAATAATTTATTAACTAATAAAATAAACTAATAATAATTAACTATTAATAGACTAAGCTAAGTAGAGTTATATTTATAATGGGCAGAGCAACTTTTAAAGCATGGAGCATTGTGAAAAACAAAGAGGGATATTTCATAATTATAGAAATATCTATTCACTGCAAAGATATAACAACTCTGAATGTGTACACATCTGGTAGCATAGTCTCAAAGCATATAGTAAAAATGGCACTAAGGAACATTCAAACCCATTATCATCATTTTATATACTTTTATCAGTAATTGATAATTAGGCAGACATGAAATCACAAGTATGCAGAATATTGAAAAACACAATTAATAAACCTGACCAAATAACACTTTTTCAAATGTTGCATCCAACAACTGAAGAATCATCTTGTGTTCAAATACGTATGGAACCTTTCTCAAATTAACCAAAAGCAAGTCACAACAAATTTGCAAGATTAAAATCATACAGTTCATGTTCTAGCTTCAGTAAACTAGACCATAAGTCAATAAATAATTTAAAAATCCTCATTTGTTTAAAAATTAGGTGATGCATTTTAAAATAGTCCATAAGTTAAAGAAAAAACAATAATGGAAAATTTAAAATATCTTATATTATAAATGATAATGAAAATACAGCAATAAAATGTGGGGTACAGTGAAACCTAGGTTTAGAATAAAGTTTATAGTCCTAAATAAAAACTAAAAATTCTTAAGACAGAAGTGAAAGAATTGCAAAATAAGTTCAAAGATTCTATAGATTTTATAAAATTCAAATTGTGATTCCATCAGGTTTTATTGATGGAAATTGAAAAGCAGATTTTTAAATTTCATTTGGAAATTCAAAGGGCTAAGAGTAAACAAGACAATCTTGAAGAAGAATAAAAAATCCTGAGAGAAAACTCTTAAGAGCAAGATTTATTATGAAGATACAATTTACACACTATAGAATTAATATAAAAAGAAAGAAATAGATAAGTGAAACAGATTACTTAGTCTGAAGTCAGACTCATTAATATACTTACACCTTATTTATGATAAACCTAGCACTCCAGAGAAGTTGTGAAAAGATTGATAATTTAATAAAAGGTGCAAGGTCATTAGTCATTGCTATGAGAAATAATAAAATAATCTCTACGTCATATCATATACGAAAATCAATTTCAGTTGGATTGTAGATTTAAATGTGAAAGGAAAAAATATTTTTAGAATATAACATAGATATATATTTTTCAAGTTGGGATGGGGTAAGTTTTCCTAAAGGACACAAGAAACAAAAAGCATATGGAAAGGCTGATAAACTGGACTATATAAAATTTAGAAACCCTGCTCATCAAAAATACTGCTAATAAAGTGAAAAGTCAATCCCCAAACTGGGAAAATATGATTGCAATATACATTACCAATAAAGGGGTTAGATCCAGAATATATAAAGAGCTACTCTGATTCAATAATAAAAAGATAAGCAAACCAATTTTTAGAAAAATAGAGATTTTAACAGCCTCATTATGATATAGAATATCCAACTGAAGTATGGTATTGTACTCAAACTCATTAATAATCACAAATATCAAATTAAAATCACAATGATATTTCACTATTCATATAGAGTCAGCCATGGAAATACTAAAAAATACCAACAACCAATAATATCTAGTGCTTCTAGGGATGTGAAACAACTGGAACTCTTATACACTGCAGTTAGAAATATTAAATGCTACGGCCACTTCGGAAAACTCTATTAAATCTCAACATGTACACACTTTAAGATCCAAGAATATCACAGACACACACATCCAAGCATTTGGGAGAAATCTGTACACATGCGCACCAAAAAACATTTACAGGAATGTTCATAACAGCACTTTTCTGCAAGTTCCTGAAACTTTTTTAGTTTCTGATCAACATTATGATGAATACATTTTGCATATTCACATGCAAAAATGCTATATAGCAATGAAAATAAACTAGATACAGGCAATAAACTTGATTAATTTCATAGATGTAAGTCAAAAAACAATAGATGTTGGCACAGTTACAGTGAAAAGGGAATGCCTGTACACTGTTGATAGGAATGTATGTAAACTTGTACAACTGCTATGGAAGGCAGAAGGGAGAATCATCTTCAAAGAACTTAAAGTAGACCTACCATTTGATCCAGCAATCCCACTGCTGGGTGTCTACCCAAAGGGAAAGAAGTCATTTTATCAAAAAGACATCTGCACAAGAACATTTATTGCAGCATAATTCACAATTGCGAAGATATGGAATCAACCTAAGTGCCCATCAACTGATGAGTGAATAAAGAAAATATGGTGTGTGTGTGTGTGTGTGTATATATATATACACACATATATATATCATATATGTATCTCATGGAATACTACTCAGCCATAAAAAGGAATGAAATAATGTCTTCCCAGCACTTTGATGGACTGGAGACCATCATTCTAAGTGAAATATCTCAGAAATGGACAAACAGATATTGCATGTTCTCACTTATAAGTGGGAGCTAAACAAAGGATATATATGATCATAAGGGACTATAATGGACATTGGAAGCTAAGAAGCAAGGAGTCTAACGGGGGAGTGAGGGATAAAAATCTATCTGTAGATCTAGGTAGAAGAACAAATTAGGTTTTAATTATTCATCAATATTTGTAATATAAATTACTTTAATAGGTTGTATAGCAAATTACTTAGCTATTCCTTGTGGCAAGTAACCATGCATATTTATCTAAAACTTTATTTTTATTGACAAATAACGTGTGTATATATTTATAGAGTACAATGTAATTCTTTTTTTTTTTTTTTTTTGAGACAGAGTCTCGCTTTGTTGCCCAGGCTAGAGTGAGTGCCGTGGCGTCAGCCTAGCTCACAGCAACCTCAAACTCCTGAGCTCGAGCAATCCTGCTGCCTTAGCCTCCCGAGTAGCTGGGACTACAGGCATGCGCCACCATGCCTGGCTAATTTTTTTTATATATATATTAGTTGGCCAATTAATTTCTTTCTATTTTTATAGTAGAGACGGGGTCTCGCTCAGGCTGGTTTTGAACTCCTGACCTTGAGCAATCCGCCCGCCTCGGCCTCCCAGAGTGCTAGGATTACAGGCGTGAGCCACCGCGCCCGGCCCCAAGTACAATGTAATTCTTTAGTACATGTTTACATTATGGCATAGGTGAATCAGGCTAATTAACATGTCTATCACTATTTACTATTTCTTTGTGGTAAGAACATTTAAAATTCTCTTTTTGGCAGTTTTGAAATACACAATTCATTATTATTGACTGTAGTCACTAGGCAGTGCAACATCACCAGAACTTATTTCTCCTCTCTAACTGAAACTTTGACAAACATTTCCTCTTTGTCCCAACCTCCCTCAGCCTCTGGTAACCACCATTCTACTCTCTACTTCTGTGAGTTCAAGTTTTTAGATATCACATATAAGCAAGATTCTGTGATATTTGTCTTTGTTCCTGGCTTATTGCACTTTGCAGAATGTCTTCTAGATCATCCATGTTGTCACAAATGACATTTCATTCTTTTCTAAGCTGAATAGTATTTTTTTGTGTATATGTATCGCATTTTTTAAATCCACTCATCTGTTGATGAGCATTTAGGTTGTTTCCAAATCTTGGTTATTTTGAATAATGCTGCAATGAATACAGGAGTGCAGACATGTCTTTAACAGACTGATTTCAAAGAGGATATAAAACGGTCGACAAACATATGAAGAAATGTTCAACATCACTAGTGATCAGGGAATTGCAAAATAAAAGAACAATGAGATATCACCTCACAACTGTTAGAATGGCTATTATCAAAAAGATGAAAAATAACTAGTGTTGGCAAGCGTGTAAAGGAAAGGGAACCCTTGTACACTGTTGGTAGGAATGTAAATTAGGATAGCCATTTTGGAAAACAGTAAGGAGATTCCTTAAAAAAACTAAAAATAGAATTAGCATATGATGCAAAAATCCCGCTTCTGGACACGTATATTTTAATGGAGAATAGTTGAAGGCTGACCCAGGTACAGTGTACTGTGGGATGGTATGGGGAAAAAAAAGAGAAACATTAAAAGGAGAAATAGGTATGCAAAGAGAGATACAAGCTACAAGCAAAGACATGTTATTTGCTTTAATCTGAAATTGATACACATAAAAGTATGATGGGAAATGTGGTAAAGTTTGCTATTTATAAAGTTGAAGTAAATGCGCAGGAATGCCAGATGTGCATAGACATCTCCCAGCCCCATAGTGGGCAATTAATTCACAACAAGCAATTAGCCTCATACAATTGTGTAGCTTGAAGAAGCCACACCATGCTTTATGAAGGAAAGCATTTCTGGAAGGAAAGTAAGGTCTGTACACATCTCAGTTTGCTTGGGGCAGTCTTTGTTTTCTCCTTTTGCTCCTTGGTGACTATAGGTGAAAACCATATGACATCATCAATATTTGATCATTTTAACCAACAAATATAGCAATTTTCATGTAGTTTAACATAATGTTAATAGTCTTGAACTCCTAGCCTCAAGCTATTCTCCTGCCTTGGCCTCTCAAAATTCTAGGATTACAGGAGTAAGCTACTATGCCTGGCTAATGTTAACAGTATCTCCTTGAAGAGTATCTGAGTTTGGTGAATTTTTTTTATATATGGTCACCCTAAGTAAATAGCTGTGGTGTCATCGTTTTACCAGGATGTTTGGTAATTATTTTTCTTATTTCTTTTTGATTGACAACTGTAATTGGATAAAGTTAGAAACATTTTCCTTGTTGAAGCACACACACACACGCACACACACACACGGAATTGTATTCAGAGTAGGTACCAAGAATAATAGACAAATTCTTTCCGTACAAAATAAGAGTTTTCAGACAGTAACAAGAAAGTTTTTTTAAGGTAATGTATTTAAAAGACTTGCGGTTTATAAATACTTTTAATTATTATCTTTTTAGCATGAGAAAATGGAAATATTTTAAATGAAAAGATACATTTTACTATGTCTATAGTGCAAATCGAGCATATTCCTTGCATAAAGGAAGCATAAAGATTTCATTTTTCCCTCTTACTACATGATAGAACTGCTTCAAACTAAATTCTGTAAATATTGGAAGCTCTCCTAGGACAGCAACACAGACAAGTAATAATTAACTTTGTCAGATGGCTGGCAGCCGAAACCAATTATGGAGCAATGCAGACATGTACTACCTCTCATAAAGAGAGTGGAAACATGCCTAATAAAATAAATAAAATCATTTTTACAATCATGATAAATAACCATTATTGCTTCATGGTGTTTTTATCTTAGTTATTCATGCTTTGTGATTTAAAATAATCAATAATCTAAACTCTAGTGACTGAAATTGAATTACTCAGTCTCAGTAAACACTGAATCTATCTTTTACTTATAGTATTGTTATTTCTGTCATTATCTGATGTTTTTTACATTAGTCTTTCTTTGTCCTTTATTTATCATCAAATATATCAACAAAGCTCGGGAACTGCTTTTGAGTTAAGGTTAATGCCAACATTTCTCTGCCTAACTAGTATTAATTAGTTTTGCAAGGGCAGTTTTGCCTTACTTATTCCACTAATCATTGTGGTGTTGAAAGGCAACAAATTGTGAGAGGATATATTGCCAATTCTCTACTGCAAGGGAAATTCATATATTTGAAAAGTGCAAAAATATAGGCATCTGCAAAGAAATTGCTCAACTTACAGCAATCCACTGTTATGTGTATGTCGCATGGAGGGTGGGGGGACTTTAAAATGCATATTTTTAAAGCCCTAACCAAGCTTACCTTATATATTAGAGGTTAGGTTGAAAAATCCCTTTGAGCCTAGCCATTTGTTTTTTTTTTTTAAAATTTGAGAGTCACTGGACTGTTCAAATTCATTTGCCTGAAATGTTTTTTATTGACTTTTGATATGAAATTATTCTTTGTAAATAAATCTATAAGTCCTAAATGCAGAAATTAATGCCTTCATCATTTATCAGCTACTCAAATATAATTGATGTCACACATACACACACGTGTGCATGCACACACACTGAAAGATAATATTGAACCTTGAATAGGATTGTGTTTTGTATGTTCAGACTAGACCTTGATTGACATAATTGGGTAATAAAAAGTTATTTGTGTTTCCACAAGCAGATGGCATTATTCCTAAAACAAAGCTACAATTAGGAATCACCTTTAAGTAATGAAGTCACTAGTTCATATAAAGTCCACAGGAAATTGAACCCTAATTCATCTTACAATTATTATTAAGGACAGAATATGACACGAGAAGCAAAACTCATCATGTAACTAAAAATGTACAATTTATAGTTTTATACAGGATAAAAGGCTAAACCACTGTAGTGAAAGAAGCTGTTACTATGAAAGAAGAGAAACAAGATGTAGTTAAAATATGGCCACGGATTTTTCATCCTCAATCTCTCACTTGATTTTCACATACTGTTCTCATGCCTTTAAGTGTCTTTGCCACATTCAAAATACTGTTACCACACTGCACTCAGGTTGCAAAAGGCCCTGAAACATCACCTTAGATTGCTCCTAATGTCTTCTTTTTGTCTTTAGTTAATAATTGATCCATTCATTCAATATGTACTTTATTGAGTGTCCCATTTATTCCAAACAGTTGCAAAGAGATGCAGAAAAGAAAAAGACATAATCCCTCCATATTAAGAGTACATAGTCTCATAGTGGGTGCCACCATGTAACCAAATAATTGGAAAAAAAATTGGAATATATAGACAGTATAAGGTGTAGGGGACTGACATATATTTTCCTAGTTTAAGAATTAAAGTTAATGAGTAATGTACGTGTTCTGCCCAGAGCATTTGAAAGTAATCTGTTCCGGACAGGCTCCCAGTGGTAAACAAAGGTGTTGCCTAGAGGCATAACAAAGAACCTGAGCTGCAACTAGCAAGAGCAGCCCTGCCCCATGGCATTGGGGATCTAGAGGCCACACGATAAACACCCCATAAGATGGCTGGTTAGTCAATGACAGGTAAGACCCCTCAAGGGAGGGGCGACCTAAGCCAGGCACAGCCACTGGGGTTCAGCCGAAGATCTTAGGGGATAACCCTAAGAGAAACTGGGGATGAGAAATGCCCCCTGTGGCTCACCTTGCCCATCCTTGCTAATCTCGGTCCTTTATCTATGCCTAGTGCCTAGAGCAACCACCTTGAAATTCTGAGGCAGGGGATATCTGCTTCCCTAAGGCTATTCCGGAATTTACAGCTATCGCTACCATGCCCAGGTGGTTACTAACTTTAATCTTTAGAGTATAAAAATAAAACAGACCCGGTGTATTATTAGTCAACCGTCTGTCTGTGTGTCCGTGTTTTTCTTTGTGTTCTGTGTTTGTGTTTTATGTTCTGTGTTCATCCTCCATCCTGCAAACGGGCCACGACAATAAGGTAAGGGTACAATTGCTTGAGAGTTAGCATGTGGTAATTAAGGATATAGACTTGATAAGAAACAAAACCAGATGTGAGTTCAAACTACCCTACCTTTTATCATTGAATTTTATCCAGTCCCCGAATCTGTCTGATTCTCCATTTCTTAATTATAAAATTGGAATAATAGTGCCTGCCTTGTTGTATTGTTTTAAGCATTAGAGACAATGCATGCAGAGCTCCTGGAACTTAACAGATACTAAAAAATAAATGCTAATTGGTTCATATTAGGATAAGGGCTGGTCTGCCGTATCAGTGAGCAGTTTTGAATTTTCCTTGTATTTGTTAGAAATCCTTTAAATATTTCTAAGCAACAGAATGACAGGGTCAGAAGGACATTTTAGAAAGATTAGTCTGGCAACAGTGAACAAGGGAGATGGGAGGGGGAAGAACTTGGAGATCAGAGACAAGTTAAGAGACTATTGAAATAGTTCAGGCATGAAATTAAAAAGACCTGAAAATAGAGGATATAAGGCATCCCAGGTGACTAGATTGATAAAATGGAAAAGATTCTGCACGAAAGATGAATGACACTTCTTTTTCAGAAGAATAGGCACTGGTATCCTTTAGGGTGAGGGCAACTACCATTATTGAACACCTAACAGTTGCTCACACTAAATTAGACATTTTAGGCATTTTAAGTCACTTAAATATTCCAATAATTCCATGGAGTGTGCACTGTTTCCTCATTTTGTAGACAAGAAAACATTAGGAAGTTTAATCAACTTGCCCAAAGATGTGCAGGTAGAAGGTGCTGGAGTAAGATTCAAACCTTGGTCTTTTGTTGCAAGGATATATGAACCACCTGATAACCTGCCTTAAGGAGCAACAGTGATTTCAGTGTTGGGAAGTAATGGTGATAAAGGTAATAACAGAAAGGAAGCAGGAGAGTTGTTGGGGATGCAAAAGGCATCAGTTTGTTGCTGTAAGAGTACAGCTAGTGTTACAGCTCTTGACCTGGGAAAGAACAGAGCAACACATGAAGAGTCAGAGAAAAGCCTTTATTCCTCCACTCAGGCTCAGCACAGCTTGTGTTATAGCTCTCTTCCTGTCTTCTGATCTTCTGACCCCCCTTCCTTGTTCTCCTCCTGCTTTTATACCCTTGGTATGGCTCCAAAAGCATCCAATCAACTACAAGCTTTAACATCCAATCAGCAACAAGCTTTAACATTCAATCAGCAATAGGCTTTAACATCCAATCAGCAACAGTGGGATTCAAAAATTACCCAATCAGGATCATGGGAGTAGCAAGGCCGGATGACAGGAGGCAGCAGAGCACCCAGCACGGCCTGGACAGTGGACATATGCAGGGCCCCGGCAGCAAACAGGGGCCCCCTGGGGCTCTATCGCAGGGCCTGACCCAGCAGCGTGCCCTCCAACCAGCCACGCACAGCGCTGGCCCACGGAGGTGCGGAGCAACGGGGAGGCGGGGCGCCTGACATTTTCCACATCAACTTTACATTCACTCTCATCACTCTGCTCTAATAGGGCAGAAAATGTACAGCTCAGCTAGTGTTAGGCTCTGTGCTCTGCTTTCTCCCGCTGGGCTCACCACCTCATGGACACACCCTGGTTTATGTTTTCAGTTCATCCTCACCATTTGAGGAGTACGGTTAAGGGACATACTTAGCATGTTCCTCAGAACTGAAAATTAATCAAGATTTCTCTTGATTTCCATTCACTTTTTAATTCTAAGATGCTTATTTATATTGATGAGTTGGTGTCAGGCACTAATTAACCTCAATATCATTGTCTCTCTTTTTTTTTTTTGCTCACGATAGAATGTTTTGTGCATAATTTTTGCTTTTTTTTTTTTTTTTTTTTTGAGACAGAGTCTCGCTTTGTTGCCCAGGCTAGAGTGAGTGCCATGGCGTCAGCCTAGCTCACAGCAACCTCAAACTCCTGGGCTCAAGCAATCCTCCTGCCTCAGCCTCCCAAGTAGCTGGGACTACAGGCATGTGCCACCATGCCTGGCTAATTTTTTCTATATATATTAGTTGGCCAATTAATTTCTTTCTATTTATGGTAGAGATGGGGTCTCACTCTTGCTCAGGCTGGTTTTGAACTCCTGACCTCGAGCAATCCGCCCGCCTCGGCCTCCCAGAGTGCTAGGATTACAGGTGTGAGCCACCGCGC